>BQNB010060962.1:0-36701 GCA_026074375.1 Tanacetum coccineum
AAACGAGTCCCGAACCATTATTTTATAAAATAATGCCCAACATTTACACTATTAGTCCCTGTGAGATAATTATATAATTGACCCTAAACTATTAACTACTTGTCACTTTTATTTTAAAAGTTTATTATAAATATAAATTTTAAAATATTTCATTTCATTTTTCTAATATATACACACACTCATCACCTAGTCTCTCTCTCCCCTAAATCCAGCCGCCGCCGACCGGCCACCACGCCGCCGCCGGAAAACTTTTCCGGCGGGCTTTTCCGGCCAAACCCAAAAATGATCCCCGCAACTCGATCTACCCGATCCCCATAGTCACTCTCCCCCACTCGCGACTCCACACCACCACTGCCACCGCCACCGCCACCCTCTCGCTGCCATCATCATCATCGTCCCATTTTCATCAACACCACCACAAGGGGTGGTTGGTTTCGGTGGTTAAACACCACCACAAGGGGTGTTGTTTTCGGTGACAGCCCACCCCAAGGGCGTGTTTGGTTGTTCATACTAGTAGCTTAGGGTGCGATTGGATGTGGTATATAACTAGGGGTGTTCGTTGGTTTCATGTAGTCAGCCAAAAGGGGCGGCAGCCGCCACCTTGGGGTGCGTTTGGCGGGCTGCCGCCGCCATAAGGGAGCGTTTGGCTGTGAGACAGCCATGGGGTGCGGTTGGTTTGTGGATTAACACCACCAAGGGTGTGTTTGGTTTAGTAGAAAAATAACTAGGGTGCGTTTGGTGGATATAGAAATACATAGGGCGTGTTTGGGTGAGCGGGAGAAACGACATAAGGGTTTGGTTATTAACAATAAGGGCGCGTTTGGGGTCCGGGTCAGCAGCTGGGCTGCGTTTGGGTGCCAACGACCCACAAGGGTGCGTTTGGTTTACCACCGCCGCCACCGCATAGGGTGTGTTTGGCTGTGATAGCCACCCACCAAAAAGGTGGTTTGGTTTTGTTTGGTTTGTGTCGGGTTTGGCTGCGGGGACACGAGGTTTGTGTGGTTAATGATAATCAGACACAAAAGGAGTCGTTTGTTTGCACCATCAATATATTAATTGTTTCATTTATTATCGAGATAATTATATGTGATGAAAAATCTATTGAAAAACTTGCCGACGTCTACAGTAAAAATTAGGTTAATTAATATTAAACGGAATATTATTAATCTCTAAGCAAATAAAATTGATTTTTTGAGCTAAAAACGACTTTGATGCGTTTGTTGTAACTGGTAACATTTAGCAGAAAACGAACATGGATTCAGGGGTTCGAGACCCTTGAAAAGTCATATTTTGGTTTAAAAATATAACAATTATATTTTACGGGACGTTTGATATAAAACGCTGGACTTTTAACTCCAATAACGAAGAAACAGGAGTAATCGAAATATAACACTTTAAAATAAAATAATTTTATTTTTTTTAATATTATTAAAAATAACAGATCTATGTAATTAAACGATTTGAGCACTTTCGAGTCCGTTTCAGCCTTCCGGCGAAACACGAAAGTTGTTCGTAATGACATTTTACTTTGCCGCGAGGATTGTCAGTTTTAAAATTTAAGATATAGCGGGTCAAAACTAACGGTCGGTTTTAATATATTATTTCATTAATTATTTATGACCACTGTGTTCGGTTCTAAAAAAACGAGGTCTAAAAATAGTACCTTTCGTATATATTCCGACATAACTAGATTGGAACGAAATAGGTATATATCCATAAAATATACTAAGGGTTAAGGTTTAAAGACGCGCAAGTGATTGTCTGTCTCATCACAATATATATGTATGTATACATATTAAAATATGATATTTCGTACGTTAACGATGTAAGCGCAACGATTGATCGTATTTATACGTGTATTTTAAAGAACGACATAAATTATAGTCATTGGCCGGATCGTTGCCCAAGATGCGGGTTGTGATTTAGATGGATTATTTGATCGTGGTCTTGATCAAGTGAGTTTTAATAGGCCCAGGTTTTACTGTTTTACATATATTTTGGGTGAGAACATGCGTTGTTTACAAGAATGACAATTACAGGATCGTTTACAAATTAGTTTTTACATACTCATTACATAGCTCGCTATGGATACATTACTTGGACTTTTATTTTTGGTCACGAATGCATATTACTTTGAGAATGAATGTCGGATTACGATTGTGATGCTACCTTCGGGGCAACATCATTAATAGCCGCGGGTGTTCCTGTGGAGGGAAACACCCCATGATGTATACACAAAAATCAGTATTGTATTACATCCCCTGTGCGTTCTTGGAGGGAACACCCATTGAGGGAAACACATTATTTTTAAATCACTCCGGGTGTTCTTGTAGGGACACCTGTGATGGGTTACATACAAGTCTACGTCACAGCGTCGCATGAACGATAAATCTCTTGAGGGGGACGTGAATGTTTATAAAATAGATCTATTCGGGTGTGGATCCCTGTCGGTGATTAGCTAGCGCCGGAAAACGAACATTATAGCGTGAAGTTCCAGGCGATGGGGAACACATTATTTTTATTACTGCCCGGGTGTTCTTGGAGGGAACACCTACGATGGGTACATTCTTACGGTGCCTTGAATAAAGTGGCATACATACAAGTCTACGTCGCAGTTTCATGAACTTAGAGTAATCGTAATCATTGTTTTATACTCACACGAATATTTACTATGCCTTGAATAAAGTGGCAATACATACTTGAAACATTTTGGTGACATTAAATTGGTCATGCATTCTTTATAAATCTTTGGGATTTTTACATGGTACTGTGATGATACAGTGGACAAATACATTCATTTGAAACTTACATTCATATTTAAACTAATCTATGAACTCACCAACTTTAATGTTGACACTTTTAAGCATGTTTTTCTCAGGTGAATTAGATGCTTGGATTATTTGATGTGCATTGGAGTCTTTACATTCAAGTTTTTCATGGTGATGCAATTATGGGACAACTATTATTTTGATTTCAGAAAATCAACGAGATTGTTTTACAAACGACACTTTTTAGAGGTCGTTCTCTTGTATCTAGCGCTGTGTATTATGAAGTAGCACCCCATGTGGTATTCCGCTGCGTTGTTGAAATTTTGGGGTGTTACATTCTAAGTCGCTCCTTAACTTATGAGGCATTCTAAGATGAGTATGCGGAGCCATCACAAAGATAAGATGGTTTGAGGATGGTGTTTTAAATAATGGATGCATGAATTGTTATGATATCATTGGTATTTCATGAAATCTCTAGTGTCGATGGAGTTGGAGTCGGACAAGAGTCCTTGCGAAGATATGTTTAAGACTGTTCCATGATTTTCTAAACTCCATGTATAGTTTATTTATAATAAGAGTTATTTATAAAATACCTGAGGCATTTTCTTTTTGACATTGTGAATGGGGTTATACAATGGTCTCATCATACTTCTTAGACATTGTGAGTTGCACAATTGTCTCATTTCGTCCTCGGACATTGTAAGTTAAACAATGGTCTTTAAGAATATTATTTTCTTCATGGCTTTATACAATAAACGTACTACACGAAGACCGTTAGAATTTTGTTACATGGAATTAATAGTGAATCTAAGTAATACAAGTCTTGCTGGGCGGGAACTTGTAATATGAGATTGATATGGATAATTGCTATGTTAACAAAGCCGTCAACAGTTCTGTTTACATGGCGATTATGTATAAATCTAAGTATTACAAGTCTTGTATGGGGCGGACTCTAATAGGAGGATTGTACATATAATTGCTATGGTGACTGGCTGAGGGGGGGGGGATGGGGGAGGGTGGGGTGGGAGGGTGGGGGGGGGGGGGGGGGGGGGGGTGGGGGGGGGGAGTCCTTAGTTGTCTATTATTTTTTTGAGATTTGTGGTACCTCTAAACGGGTACTCATTACCTATCTTGAACTTTAGGTCGATATTTTTGGGTAGTTTTACTCCCTGACCTCCGAAACAGTTTAAACACCTCCGTCCCATACTCAGAAGAACACATGCATGTCGTGTCAACCACCTTAATTATGGATAGAGTACTCGAATTGGCACCGGTTACATACCATACTGAAGGTATTTTAAGAAAATAAATAATTACAAGCCCTGCAAGTTTCCCGCCTCATCCTATTACACACCCACCCAACATCCGCAACCCCTGAACCAACCGTTACACCATTCTACACAACACACCCCAAAGGACCAACAAAAATACAAACACAAAATTCACTCATCTAGTTCCAACCATGACACATAACAGCCCTGCTCTACAGCCACCCATCCCAACTCACCATCCACCGACACCTGACCCATGTGACAAGAGACACCAACTGACCAATTGGCAAATATCAGACACTTAAATGCCTCTCCTTGGAACTACCATTAACTACTATTCTTAAGTTAATGACATTTTGCCGTTGCTAATCCTCGCGAACACGAACAGTTCGTTGGAAACCTAAAGACTTGTTACACTACTGGAGTTATTGGAGGTTGATTAGTCGTCCACAAACAAGGCACTATAGTACCATGATCCCGCCGTCTATACGCATAAGCTCAAACTCGAGCCGCCTCCCAAGAGTTAAACATTTATTTATGGGAATATTGGTCACGAAAATTCCGACATTTTCGGCAACCCCATCACCAGTGTGCAATAGTATTGGCCGTTATGATTCGCTTGCTTGTTGGGTCTTGTGAGCGGTTCCCCGACTGATACAACATTAATATCCAATATGAAATGACAGTGGACTCCCCTTAAACACGAAAAGCATAAAGGTCGCAAATCGTTTCATCAAATGAGCAAACACCATGCCACCACCACGTACCCCTCCCACTAAGTTACGCGTTACCCACCACCTCTACCATCAGATCCCATCCTTCCCCGAACGGATGGTTCCATACCACCCACATCCCCGTAGCATTATCCAACCACAGCCCAATAGCCTCAAACGACTCACCCGCTCCAGAACCTTCCACTTTCCCTAACGGCCCCAACAACCACCCAACGCCACCTCTCTCCATGCCCCCAACAACAAGAGGTTAAACCCCACCATATAAATGCTCCCATATCACCGCTAACACTCGTTAAAAAACCACCCAACGATCTTAAAAGCTAAATATTGTGAGATACCACATAATATGAGTGGCAACCCCAGCCACCGATGCTCACACCACCGCACCCACATTAAATAATAAAGGACTCAAGTGCGCAGAGAGCTCAATCACCTGCCAAAAAGCATCCACCCGATCCCCCTACCATGTAAACTCCCTCTAAACAACCCCCAACCTACAAACCGACCGACCCGCCCCACTTCACCCCCCCCAAACCAACTCTGACGGAGAAAATCTAAACAGGGTATAGTACAAAACATCCTAGAAATTTCGAAATAAAACAATGACGCAATTCACTAAATTGATGACCAATTTAGGGGTCTGGCTTGACTTAAAATTAAATACGATCAACCAAAATCACTTTTCACGACAACGAGACTCTTAAGCATTTTGATATAACTGATAATCTATGACAAACTTTTTGAGTTTTGACAGACCTGGAAACATGACAGACGGTTACTTCACACCCCCATCTCGCAAAGTTAACGCTCTCACGCGCTACCCTGGCCCATCCCACCAACTCCAAAACCAACCCAACACCCGAAAAATGCAACCCGACTCTACCACAAACCACCTCAACAAACTCCAAATACAACCTATCCTAAAATAATCCTCCTCCCCACATACTCTACCCCTTCACCAATAAACACTTCACCCTAAACACCTGTGCCCACACCCCCCACCACAACCATTCCCTCTAATAACCCCACCCAAATACACCCCCAAACCTCCCCTAAAACCTCTAATCCCCATCCAAAAACACCCTCCCCCATCCAAACTCCGCCCCCATAGTTTCCCTCAACTTAAGACAATACACCCACCGTAATAACCCACTAACCCCCTTTACCAGCCCCTCACTATCAACCCCGACACTTTAACCCCAAAACCCACCACCCCCCCCAGACAAGCGCCAATCCCATATAGGAACACCCAAACAACTCACACCTACCTCCCCAGTAAACCGACAACCCAAACCAGAACCCACACCCACACTAAACCCCCCCCCTGACTCCACACACACACATGACCGCCCAACCCTTCCTCCTCTCCTATGCCAATCCCTACTCCCTGAACTCATCTTCCGCACCCCTACTTTTCGCCCGTCTCCCCCCAAATCCCGTTCGGCAAGAATCCGGCCAAACCACAAAAATGAACCCCGGCAACTCTAACTACCCCGATCCACCAAAGTTCACTCTCCCCGCACTCGGGTGGGCGACTCCACACCACCACGTGCCACCGGTGTGCCACCACCAACCTCTCGTTTAGCTTGCCATGAACATCATCGTCCCATTTTCCCACATACACCGACCACAAGGGATTGTTTATTTTCGTTAGATTCAACACCCCCACCCGTTTAGAGTGATTTCGGTGAGAGCCCACCCCACGGGCAGTTTTTGGATAGTTCATTTATTTGTATGGTGGTGGACTAGACTCCTATACTGTAGCTCAATGACGAAGAGTTACACCCCCAAACAATGTTTATAATCTTAATGTAAACCATACTACCGCCACTCCTGTGGTGCTGTGTGGCGGTGTCAGCCGCCCAAGTGGTAGCGTTAATGGCGTGCCAGCCGGTGCCTGGGGGCCATAAGTGTGAGCATACTTTTGCTGTAGTGAGACAGGTGCCAAGTGTTACGCATGTGGTATTTAAAGTAATGTTAAACCACTCCGTCTTTTAGAGCGACATGCAGATATTAACTCATCACAAGTGGTGCGTATAGTAAAATAAAGGACCCCTCCGGGTAGCGATTGGAACAGCGACACTTTATCCCCACGGTGTAAGTATGAAGTACATGTAGTAAACACCCCAAACCGTTAGCTAAAGGTTCATATAACACCACAGCCCACGTGAGCGAAATGGACCTCGGGACAGCAGCAGATTAGGGGCTGCGTTTGTTTTTTTTCCACCATAATGGGGTGCGTTTGGGTTGTGGATTAACGAACCGACGAGGGTGTTTCGTGTTAATGCCTGGCAAACAGCCTGACAGCCGAGGGTTTGTTTGATAAGAAAATCAGACACCAAAGTGAGCGTATTAGTTATATAGCACCATCACTAAATAGTCCTATATGATTACAAAAAATCTTCGTCGATAATATAAGTGATGAAACATCTAGCCACTATGCGACGTCAACCATCAAAAAGGGTACTAAAACAAACAACGTGCCAAATTAAAAAATCACCAAAAAGCAGAAATATTCTCAGCTATAATCCTAACCTCGTCCTATGGAGCTAAGTAAGAATAAAAATGAAGACCCGTAACCTAATCAAGAGCTCAGCCCCCGGGAACATGGATACGGGGTTGCGAGACATTAAGGTAAAAGTCAAATTTTTGAATATAACCCCACACCCAACAACACCAAATTAAACCGGTCCACAAAATATATACACCCACTTTCCAATTTCACACCCCAACACTACGCAACCGAGTACTGCGAAACTACCACAAGACCACATACCACTACCACACCGAACAAAAAACCTAACAGAACCCCCCACCCTCAGCACTAGCAATCCAACCCCTCAAATCTTACCCTAACGCGACGCGAATACCGTCAATCAGTCGCACCCCTCCCTCTAATAACTTCCATCCCAAAAAAACCAAATCCCTCTCTTCAATATACTAAAAACCCCAAACATCCCACGTCTGTACCCCAACCAACCGTGACTTAACACAACAGCGAGACAAACCCAATCCCAACAAACCTCACCCCAAAACTTTTAAACACCCCCCCCTTCCTTACTCACCCACTACACCTAAAACTGACCGCACAACTCCCACCGACTATCAATTCCTCCCCACTACTACAACAACCCACACCACACCAGCCTTTAAACCTTAAACACCTCCTCTCCTCTATTCAAACACCACTCCCATACACACATTCAGACACCCCAACCCACATCCATCAAACTACAACCTCCAGGACCTCCACCGAATCACTAACAAACCACCGATTACAACACACACTTCCCTCCCACCTACACTTACCGAATTCCCCATCCTGCACTTAATCCGTCAACGTAATGGTAAAATAATAATGGTATTCAAAATGCAAACGAGTTCTTTGATCAATGGTAGATATTAACGCCCCATGTTATACTGGTTAAAACTCCAAAAATATAATTGGGAGCGCACCAAGCAAGATTAACCACAGCCATAACCAGGATAAGAAAACCCACAAGCCTGAAACCCACCTACATAAAAACCTCAACTCACGCACATGAACCACAGACAATCCACAAAACAAATTGTCTACAATCCATGCCTACTTACAAGTTGACCATTGACATGATCTTTTTTAATCGCTAAGAATGGCCTCCTGCGTGGGGGCCAATAAAACATTACAGCCCGGGTAGTGTACATGGGAGTGATACACTCATGATGGGAACACATTTATTTTTATGTTACATTGCCCGGGTGATCTTGGTAGGTAACACCCAAAGATTGGATGGAACACATTGATATTAAATCACTTCCCCGGTGATTCATTGAGGGGACACCTTTATTGTGTACAAACCATCTACGTTCTCAGCAAGCGTCATGAACGTGTGAAAATCACATTGGAGGGTGATCGCGCAGTTTTGAATAGAATCAATATTAGGAGTAGGTATCCCTGTCGGAGGGCGTGGGTTATACTCTCACGCCGGTGCCATCCCCAACCACTCTGTAGCTATACCCCCGCGCATAACAACCCCACTTTCACAGGCAACTGGCAATCCCCACCCCCTAAGCTTGTTACATCTCACACCCAGGTCCCTCCCGAAAACCCCCGGCGCTTACGTATTCCGCTTCGGTTGTGGAGATGGCAAGAGCGGTTTGCTTCTTTGAAAACCACGATGTTAGACAACATCCCATAAACGTGCAAACACCACTAGTGCTCTTGCGATCCACGTAATCTCCCGCATGATCCGAATCCGCATACACTATTGTTTCTATGCCGGATCCCTTAGGATACCATAATCCTAAATGCGTAGTGCCTTTAATGTATCGGAAGATACGTTTAACCGCTTCTAGGTGAGAGGTTTTAGGATCCTCTTGAAAGCGGGCACAAAGGCAAACACTAAACATGATATCGGGTCTACTTGCCGTTAAGTATAATAAACTACCTATCATGCCTCTATATTTGGTATTATCTACGGACTCACCTTCTTCGTCTCTCGTGAGTTTGGTTTCCGTAGACATAGGGGTCTTTATTGGCTTAGAGTCTTCTAGTCCAAATTTCTTAAGCATTTCCTTAATATATTTTGATTGATTAAAAAATATTCCATCATCTAATTGTTTTATTTGTAATCCTAAGAAGAAATTTAGTTCCCCCATCATACTCATTTCAAACTCATCATGCATGATCTTGGCAAAGTCATCACACATTTCTTGACAAGTTGATCCGAATATAATGTCATCAACATATATTTGGACAATAATGAGATTGGAGTCTTTCTTTTTAGTGAAGAGTGTGTTATCTACCATTCCCATGGAGTAATTATGTTTAATAAGAAAGGCTTTTAATCGATCATACCAAGCTTTTGGGGCTTGTTTTAGACCATAAAGAGCTTTCTTAAGTTTGTAGACATAATTAGGTTTTGCGAAGTCAATGAATCCCGGAGGTTGTGCCACGTAAACCTCCTCATTGATAAAACCGTTAAGGAATGCACTCTTCACATCCATTTGGTATAACTTAAAGTCTAGTGCGCAAGCATAAGCTAAAAGTATTCTTATGGACTCTAGTCTAGCTACGGGTGCATATGTTTCGTCGTAATCAATTCCTTCTTGTTGATTATATCCTTGGGCGACTAACCTAGCTTTGTTTCTAGTTACGACGCCATTTTCATCGAGTTTATTTCTATATACCCATTTTGTTCCTATAATGGTCATATCCATGGGATTTGGGACTAGTTCCCAAACATCATTTGTTTTGAATTGGTTTAGTTCCTCTTGCATGGCCATTACCCAATTTTCATCTTTTAATGCCTCATTTATATTTTTAGGTTCTATTGTCGAAATAAAGCAAAAGAAATTGCTTTTGTCTTGAGCTTGCGACCTAAGAGTTCTTTGATTTAGATTACCAATAACGTTTTCTAGGGGATGAGTTTTAGATTCTTTAATATTTACAATTTGATTATTTTCTAATGAAATGTCTTCAAGATTATTGCCTATGGGTTTTGTTTTACTAACCTCAATAGCTTCTTCTTCGACTAGCTCATCATCTTCTAATGGTGATGTTTTAGGCGGGGGAGGAGTTTCATCGAAAGTTACATTCAACGACTCTTCAACTTTCATTGTTTGTTTGTTAAGTATTATGTAAGCTTTACTATTTTGCGAATATCCTAGGAAAACACCTTCGTATGACTTAGGGTCGAACTTGGTGAGGTAATCCTTTGTATTAAGAACAAAGCATTTACTTCCGAATACTCTAAAATAGTTAAGGTTTGGTTTCCTACCTCTTAATAACTCGTATGAAGTTTTTTCTAAAATGCGTCTAATGGAAACTCTATTAATTATATAGGTTGACGTATCGATCGCATTACACCAAACTTTTTGAGGAATGGATTGTTCATTTAACATGGTTATACTCATTTCTTGTAAAGTGCGATTTTTTCTTTCTACTACCCCATTTGATTATGGAGTACGAGGAGCGGAAAAATTGTGAGATATCCCATTTAAATCATAATAGTTTCCGAATTGTACTTCATTATCAAATTCCCGACCATGATCCGTTCTAATTGATACAATGGAACATCCTAATTTGTTTTGGATCATTTTGCTAAATACTTCAAATTTTTCAAAGGCTTCGGTTTTATTTGCTAAAATCTGGTCCATGTGAATCGAGAATAGTCATCTACAATTACTAAGGTATAACGATTCCCTCCATAGCTTCGTATGGCGGAAGGTCCAAACAAATCCATGTGAAGTAGTTCTAAGCATCTAGTTGTTGAAACTATATTTTTAGCCTTGTGACTTGCATGAGCTTGTTTTCTAATTTTGCAAGCATCACAAAAATGTTAGTCGTATTTTAGTTTGGGTAGGTTTCTAACTAATTCTTTATATGCTAATGATTGAATTAATTGCATATTAGTATGACCTAATCTTCTATGCCATAGTATGGAGTTTTCGTCTAATGTAGCAAGGCATATTTTGTCTTCCGGTTTATATCCTAGTTTCATTACATATATTCCTCCTTTCCTAATTCCTTTACCTATAACCTTTTTGTCTTTGATTATTTCGCTATCGTGTTCGGTAAATATTACTTTGCATTTGTTATCACATATTTGACCTACACTAAGCAAGTTATATGTTAAGTTATCTACGTGCTCAACATTTTCAATTATTAGGGAGTCTTGAGAAATCGTACCTTTGCCTATGATTTTACCGCGTAAGTTGCTCCCAAAGATTACGTTTCCTCCGTTGTATGCTTTGTATGAAGAAAATAACTTTCGATTACCGGTCATGTGTTTTGAGCATCCACTATCTTTAATCCACTCATCGGGTTCCAAGTTTATTCCTAAGCATATTTCATCGGGCGCTTGAGCTACAAGACAAGTTTCATCTTTAGTCTTTTCCACTAATTCAAATCGTCTCCATTGTCACTCCATGCTCCTCCAATAAATGCTCTTTGATCGTTGTTCTTTGGCGGCTTTGAACATTCTCCAATGAGGTGATTTGGATCACCACATCTAAAACATTTTCTTTCACTTTTACCATAACCATTATTTCTACTTCTTTGGAATGTTTTTCTATCGCCTCGTGGTTGTCTTACAAATCTTCCTCGTCTCTTGAAGAATTTCTTGAATTCTTTTACGGCCATAACATACTCTTCGTCTTCACTATCGGAGCTTGAGCTATCTTCATCACTTACTTCCTTTTTCACCTTTAATGCATAAGATCTACTTTGTCTTTCTTACCTTGTCGTTTCGAATAAGTCTTTCTTTTATTACCTCTTCATCGACTTTCAAGTTTCCAATAAGTTCGGCAAGATACGGTAGGTTGTTAGTTTCTTTGATCTTCAAGCGCCGTGACTGTATCGCGAGCCATTTTGGATGATAATGCCCTTAAGGAAATTTTTCCTTACAAATTTTGCTAGAAATAACCTTCATCAAGTGCTTTTATACTAGTAATATAGTTGTTAAATTTAGCAAAGGATTATCTATTGGATTCCTCTTCGGAATCATAAATTGTTCATATAGTTAGAACAAGAAGAGTCTATTTTGTTTGCTTTGACTTGATATTACCTTGATGTGTGATTTAGCAAAGTTTCCCAATTTATTTTTGCGGTTTGACATATAAAAATTCTTTCGTATTCTTTACGTGACAAAGCATTATAAATTACCATTTTAGCTTTATTATTTTTTGCAAGTTTCTTTTTAAGATCGTCATTTTGTTTATGAAAATGTACAACTTCATCTTTTTTAGTTTCGAGATTATTTTGAATAGGAGGAAAATCACCATCAAATAATAATCATGGCCAAAGATCTAGATATTTTGACTTACATAGTTATCAAATCTATTTTTCCTATTAAATAAATTCATCCCTTTCAAATAGTGGTGGTCTTTTTCTTAGCTGGACCCTTTTAAATAATTTTTCGATTTAATTAGATTGTTTAGTTTTAAATACAATGGATTTTTAAAAATAAGTTTAAAGTGGCTCTGATACAAAATCGTGAAAACTAAAAAAGAGGGTTGAAAGTTTACCGCTTGTTAATTAAAGATTTTGAATGTGTTTGTAAAAATTTTCTAGATTTGAATTGTATGTGAACTCAACACTTGCACAATTATGAACGGATTTATTTCTAAAATCTAAAACAATTGTTATGATAGTTATGAGGAGATAAGTAAGACAAGGAGATTAAGAGTAGAATAATTTCAAACCAACAACGCGAGGATTTATAGTGGTTTGGTAACGAAAGCACACTTCGCCCTACTCCACTCCTCGAGCACATAACTCGGAGAGTTTTTCTTCACATATGCAACTAGCTCCCTTATGTGGAGAAAACGTACATAACATTGCTTACATCGAATTTACGGACACAAAGTCTAATGTCGGAGTTCTAATCTTAGATAGAAAACCATCTATCACAACCACAACTTTACGGACTTCAAACTTCAGACTTCCTCAAACTTCCACGACTTCACTTCACACATATTATGCCACAAACTAATTAACACTACTTGGTCAAGAATCACCACGATTCATCTATATTATAGGATCGCCAAGATCTAGCGACTTTAATTATAATACAAGATATTCTAAAGGGGGGATTTACAAGTTATGATATGGATGCAAATAAGATTACAACTAACACACAGGTGTATTACTTTTTCACTTAGGAATTGAAGGTTTTTTTTCTTGCCTTGAGGGAATTGAGCTTGGATCATTGGGAAACAATGCTTTTATGATTAATATTAAAGGATTTTATGAGGATGTCGTGTGCTGTTGTAGAAAAGAAAGATAAGTGCAAAAGGTAGAAATTATGGGGGGGGAATAATAAAATAATTTACAGTATTTTTAAGACAAACTGGCGGGAGCGTTTCTACTCTAGGGCGGTCCCCTTAAATAGGTGGGCGGTCCCCTTTAATTTTTAAGGGGTCCGACATTGTATTTCAGGTCAGGATGGCCGCCTAAACTGGGGCTTCCTAGTTTGTCTATTGTGTTGGGGAATTTTCATGTGAAACTTTTTTTAGCCGTTTTTTTTGTCCGAAAATATTAAAATTTGAAAAGCCCCCCCCCCCCCCCCCCCCCCCCCCCCCCCCCCCCTTATTTTGAATAAAAAATTTCTTTTAATTGTAGAAAATGTTTTTGTACTGTTTATAATTTGTTTACAAACATTTTATTAAGGTGAGGTTGATAAAATAATTCCTTTGATCATAAAATGCATTAAGCATTTATTTATTCATACCTTTAAGTGATGTATTTGTTGAAATGAGAATTTACTACTAATTACTTGTTTACGTTTAATTTTACGTTGAACATTTTTATATTTTGTGATTATCAAAACGTAAAGATGTGAAAAAATATTAGTAATATTTTTAGGCATTATATTTTTATCAACAGACAGGCTAGAATCAGCTTTAGCTTTGGACATTGCTGAAACATCATGTTCTGATGCAGACTCAAAGTGAATAATGGTAGAAGCATAATAAATAGGTTTAGTATAAATGGATGTTGACATACCAATACTGAGCTGAGGGTGGGATCCTCCTTCACTGATGACCCTTAAAGATTTTGGATCACCAGTTGCTT
Source organism: Tanacetum coccineum (assembly GCA_026074375.1). NCBI lineage: Eukaryota > Viridiplantae > Streptophyta > Magnoliopsida > Asterales > Asteraceae > Tanacetum > Tanacetum coccineum. The sequence goes on from BQNB010060962.1 coordinate 14,330, forward strand.
GTTGGTCATCTTTATGCAGTTCAGCAACCACAAGGGTGGAAGCTGAAGGTTGGCTTGGGTTGGAGTCCATGGCCGAGCTGGACTGGGTTTCGGTCACTAAATGGCCAGTTTTAGATCCAGTGGGCTCTTTAGAAGAGGATCCACCTTTATTTGCCTCTATCTTGGACATAGGATGATGATATGTAAAAGGAATTTGCTTTTTCCTTTTTCCAGATTTAGCTCCAGGCTTTGTGCCTTTGGGAACCTTCTTCTCATCTTTTTAGGAGGTTTTAGGAGCTTTGATTGGGCCAGGCTTCTCTGCCTTGCAAATGGCCAACACGTGGTCAGTGAAGGGAGGTCTTTCAGGTTGGTTTTTCTTCTATGTCCAGTTGTGAACACTGAAGACTTGAGTGGGATTTAAGGTGACATTTTTGGATCCATACCCTTCCATTTTGTGTTCTAATAATAGAGATAAAAACCTAGGATAAGGTACTACTTTTTCCCTAGTTTTTGTGTTCAGCTTAGTGATGATATCCTCCTAAATCAACTTAGCATAGTATATGTTAACCCCATTTGCTAGACAATAGAGGATAATGGTATCTTTGTTAGAAATCTGATCAAAACCTCTAATTTTACCACTTAAACATCTGAATATTTGTCCTTACATCTAATGAGCAACATTCCACCTGGAGGAAGACCAATTCTTTTTTTAGGGGTTCATTTAGCCTTAAATTTTCCCCATGTATTAAAGGGTCGAAAAACCATGCTCTTACACTTTTAATGGTGGTGTTGTTCTTACTCAGTGGAGTGAGACAGATAATGTACCCTCATGGCATTCCTAAATGTGTTTACCCCTACTTCTCCTAGAATGCCCCCAGTAGCAGTGGAGAACCAAACCTTTAAGTTTTTGAGGGCTTTGGCAGTGTACCAGAACTTAGAAAAATACTCCTTATATTGATTTGGAGATTTAGTGAATGCCTCTCTGAGACAACATTTAGAGATGAAGTCAGAAACACTTTTGAAGTATATTGAGTTTGTATGTGGGGGGGTAAAGAAGAGCAATTTCATTGTTGTCATTAAAGGTTATTTCATCTAAGTTTAACTCAACTTGGGTTGCAGGTTCAAATGGAATGAGGCTTTGTGGCTGCTCCTCTTATGGATCTTATTGTTGTGGGTTTAGTTCTTGTTTTGGGATTTGTGATGATGATTCTGTTATTTTTGTTTATTTAGGGTTTTGGATGTTTTGATTTGTTTAATTAAGTTGTGTGTGTGTTTTTAGAGAAAGTTGTTTTGTGAAAAGTGATTTGTTAAAGTTACGTTTTGGGTTTTATCAGAATTGTGATTCTTTTGAAAATGATTTGTTAAAATTTTTAAAAGATATATCTTCGCTTGAAAGATATAAGAATTTAAAGGGTTTTGGTTTGTGCTGGGGTTTTGTTTGCACATTTTGCTAAACTTTATATTTAATGAAAGTTAGCAAAAGTGCATTCTGACACCTCGAACAGTGAATAGTCGTTTGCTCACAGCAAAAGTAGGTAAGAGGGTATGGATGAGGTCATTTGAACGTTTGTATATCCATTTATTAATAATATTAAAAGTAAATACTTTCTTTTATAAGAAATTATTTAGTGAAAATTATATTAATTTTGAAATCACTTTTGCTTTTAAAACTTATATTTTAATTGATGTTTTGAAAAAACTGAACTAGGTTCAGGATTGGTGTTATGTTATGCTGAACAGATATTGATAATCTTTCTCAACACCAATGCTCCAGCAAATGGCGGACTAAACCACTTCATATCATGCAAATCCATTAAGAGAAATATGTGATCGCTAGTTCTTCACTTTAGAAAGCTGAGAGTTAGTCAAAAAACTATGGTACATTTTTTTATCAACTTTATAATGCTCAGCCGAAAGCGATTCTAAAACACACTGCAATGCAAATCTATGAATGCGACATATGTGATTGCTCAGTTACTTCACTAGAGAAAACTAAAGATAGAGATCAGGCTAAGGTATAAACTGAACTGAAGAAAATAAATCAGTTTTGTTCAGTTCTTGATTTTTACCAATACTAATGCTTCAGAAAAGGCTACAAAATTACACATCGTTGCTAATTAAATCCATGAGAGAGACACATGTGATTGCTCAGTTACTTAACTCAAGCAAGCTAAAGGTTAATAAGCAAAAATTAAACTAACACTTAACAAATAAAGTTATGTTCAGTTTTGGTTGAAAAGCTGAACCCCTTCAGTCTTTATCTGAAGAATCATTTGAGGGTTTAGGTTTTGAGCCATCGATGTTCAGCATACCTAGTTCACAAATCAGTCTTTTGAAAGTTGGTCCATCTAGGGGCTTGGTGAAGATATCAGCAAGTTGATATTTAGTGGGAATAAAATGTAATTCAATGTCCCCTTTTAGAATATGATCTCTGATAAAGTGATATCTGATATGTGACAATCTGTCATTTTAGGTCGTTATTACGACTTCAAACTCTTAATTATTTATTTTAGACTTTTACACGTTTACTTTTAATTTCAACCGTTTAGTAAAATCACATAAACTAAAAATCAACAATTAACGTAAACCGACATCAAACAAATAAAAGTTTACGTCTAACAAGTGTTATATTATTTTTACGAAGATAATTTATAACTATTCACATTTTATTTTTATACGTTACGTAAAACATTTACGTTTCGCAATAACTTGCATTCATGCATGCATGAGAACACCAATACCTATCTATACTTCAACAAATACCCACAATTATACCCAACACCTAAAAATTATATCAGTCCTACACAAAACTACTCCATGGCCGGTTATACAACTAAGCAACATAAAAATAATACCAAACTTGCTTAGATAAATACCATGTGCTTAATACTAACTCTCTTACAAGTTTTAGCAACTTTTCTTACTCACTCTTACACAAAGCTAGCCTCCTAGCTAATCCTTCCATGTTTTTCTTACACATCAAGCATGTTTGAACCATCAAATCCTATTATGATCCCTAAACCTTACAATAATAATTAAACCTTACTTACTTACTCCTTATAAGCTAGAACTTCTCATACTTCATTCTCACAAAGAAAAAACTAATAAAATTATCTTGCTCTCTCTTCTTTTTGGCCAGACACAAAACAACACCAACAAGAAGTAATTTGATTTTTACAAGCAAGACTTCAAGAATATTTATAAGGGTTTAAGTTAGTTACAAACATAAAGGTTTACATAGGTTTATTAGTGTTCATCACCTTCTTTCTCATTCATACAAAGGTCCATTTACATCTCAATACTTTCATATATATTTCTTATATTTTTATACATCTTGTTTATATAGTTACATCACCATCTAGTTTTTACTTTAACAAGTTTACAACAAGGAAATCAAGAATCATCCATAATCAAGTAAATATATAAACATGGTGGAAATGTGTTTAAAATATGTTAGAATGCAAGAAAACATTTTATTTGATATCCTACATGTGTGGTTAATTTATATATTTAATTGTTACAAATTTATTTATATAGTTTTATAAATAAATAATTGTTCTTGATATTTTTATGGACACATTAGAAGTAATTTAGAGGACTACAATTTAGTGGACTTTAATTATATAAAACTTGTTGTATTGGTTAAATTAGAGGACTTGTAATAATTAAATATGGTAAAAGTTTATAAAATAAAAAGTTATTTATATATATTCTGGACATAATGTATATTTTGTTGGGACACGAATTTTTATGCCATTTATAAACTTGATATTATAATAATATGTCTCAAGACGATTCCGTGCATATAAAGAACTCGAAAAACGAATGTAAAACGAAGAGATTATGAATTTTATAAGATACCGGTAACTATATATATAAAAACTATGTTTTATATAAAACAGTTTATATAATCTGTTATGTCATGATTTTCTAGACAGTTTATAAACATAAAAATGTGATAGTACTTCATATGATTCTGAATATATAAGAAACTTAAAAAATAAAGTTATAACAAAAAAGATATGAATTTTCAAAGATTTACGATACATTTAAATTATTGACAGCTTTTGAAACTGTGAAAAACTACGAGAAAACTGTGAACTTTGAAATCGGTGTTTTTGAGGGCTTTGGGGTTCGATTCGGCTAAAGTATAAAACCACTTACTTGTGCGGAATGATATTTTACTTTAAATATCAGGTTTTCGAAACCTAGAAGTGCATAAATTATGAACTAGACATCAAAGAAACTTAAAACTTTTATATAAAATTTTCTGCACTTTAAAAAAAATATTGGTTGTTGTAAGAAATTTAAAATGAGGTTTTCAAGCATTTTCCGTTTGGGCTATAAAAACCTTAAGAAATAATGTAGTATTACTTATATAAAATTTATACATGTTTTTAACTTTATAAATATTATTTTACAAAATAAATAAACCATATATATAACATCATTATATAGAAAATATGTAGAAGTATCAAATCACTTAATGATAACGCTCCAAATATACATAAAATATCATTCGAAAATATGTGAAATATATATGTTGACACATGAAATATTGCAAGTTTGTTGTTTGTTGTTTATTGGTACGATAATTGTTTCAGGGCCAAGAATGACGAGAAGGACCAAAAGTGTCAAAGAAATTCGTTAAAAGCACTAACAGTCGTTAAAGGAAGAATCTAGAAGGGAAATAAATAAAGAATTAATGAAAAGAAGGAAAATGCTGCTCACTTACCCCAAGTGCGGCGTACTTGAAGACGGGATAAATGCTATATAATGAAGAAGTGAAGTGCGGCGCACTTAGCCTAAGTGCGGCGCACATTCTCCTGCAGTTACAAGGAAATGATTATGATTGATATAAATGAGTAACCTTCCAAATTGCCTTAACACCAACTGATACCCAAATCTTGTGCTATAAATAGGGCATGAAATTCAGTGTTTGGGCATCCCATTTCTTATAATCATCTCTCAATAATCATTAGAAGTTCTTAGGAAGTTTTTCTAGAAAAGTTAAAGTTGTTCTTAGAGAAACTTGAAGTATTCTCTGAATCTTAATAGTTTCCAGGTAGTAATCACGCCGGAGATATGAAATTCAGGCCAAAGGTGGTGGAGGAGAGTTTTGCTAGTAGAAATTCTGGTAAACTAGTGTTTAGATCGAAGAAGTTCTTGTAATGAACCACACCATTTGCTTGTGGAATTGGTATAAACACGTTATTCCTTTTGGTTATCATGTTTTCTGAATCTATGATGATTGTTATGTGTTTTGTTGCTATGAACATGGAGTAGTAATTTATATTTATTTGGGCTATCATAATCGATGTTATGAACAAGTTTTGACATAATGCTTATGAATGTGATGATAATGAATTCGATGTTTCAATATCCGGTAACTTGTTGATGTTTGATTATTCATACTTGTTGGATATAGGTCGAAAGATTCCATCAATATGTCTATATTTCGCATTGTTTGTCTATGACAATTCGATACTAGTTTTCTGATAATTAACTAGTAAAATATTTATCAACCCGAAAATGAAGACGTTTAACACTTGATCATATTTCTAACGAACTTGATTAAGGGAAATTATTATTATCATATTCATGCTTGAATCAATCTTAATGCATTTTATTTATTGAAGATTAAAGGCCGAAAGGATTCTCTAATATATGAAATAGTTAATTGTATGAATGATTATCCATCTTTTCATGCTTTTATGCTTAAATTCATGTTGCTTGATTGTTTGCTTGTTCATGATCATTGCTCTAAGTCCAAATAAATATTACTTTTAATCTTGAAATACTTTGAAATCTTTAGATCGTGACAGTGTATAAGATAAACCTTTTTCGTAATACATTAGACCCTTTTATTACCAATCCCGTAAAACGACCTGGCCTTACCCTTAACCTTTACGATAAACGGGGGTTTATACTTTACCCGTGTGTTAGTTAGAAATTGGATAAAACTAAAACTATAAATTTAAAGCTTTTATAACACATCAAAAGTTTTTGGCGCCGCTGCCGAGGATTGAAATCATTCTTGAATAAGTCATCATTGTGTTACAAACAAATTTTTCAAAATCGCCGTACAGTTTTCTGGCAAACTAAACCAATTTTCTACAGAAAGTGCGCCACACATAACCATTGTGCGTTGGTTTTTTCTGCAATTACAGAAAGTATGTCGTACTTACATCAAGTACGCCGCACTTCCTACATTTTTCTCAAAGAGAACCAATTTTCAAAAAGGGAAGAGGAACATCAATACCAAAACCCTATATACTGTAAATTGACCATTTGAAAATGTGGAATTTATTCCTAATATTCGTAATTGTCAAAATCTTGTATTATCGTAATTTTTACATTAAAATGAGAAAAATCAAAAAGAACTACTTCATAGCTTATTTGTTTGAATTTCTGAATTTGCTAGAAGTTGCTTATTTAACTTTGACTCCTTGCAAAATGAAAATAAAAATGAAAACTTTCGAAGACTTAAAGAGATTTATAAAAATTATATGATAATCGATATGCTTAAAAACCTGATATTTGCTATGTTTAACAGATATTTTGGAAATAATGAAAATAAGAAATATAAAAATACTAAAATAAAGAGTTTTAAAAATTTAAAAACATAAAGTTTTAAAAGTACGGCGCACTTACCCCTAAGTGCGCTAGTTTTTTTTGAAAAATCACAAAGGATTTGGAAAAATTCAGAAAGTACGCCGTACTTTCTCCAAAGTGCGCTGTACTTTCCTGCCTGAAACCAAACAGAATGCTTGTTTCTTCATTTTTATACGAAAATTGCTTAAATTAAAATTTGCTATCTGTTTGTTGATAATGTTTAAGTGTAAAAAGCTACTATTATCTGTTTTAACTAACCCACTAATGGTTGTTCTAATATTGTGCTATTTTATAAGAATTATGGATCTAACATCAAATCTTGGAAGAATTTGCCTAAGAGAGAACGTTTATGGATCACCAAGTGAAAAAGTTGAAGGGCATAGAGATTGAGATGCTCCCGAGTACACAGACACAGCTGGTAGTAAGAAAAAGTAGGTGACAAAAGCACTTAGTTTTTACAAAATGAAAATGGATGAAGTAAGTGAACGGTATATTGCACCATGCTTAGTGAATGGTTTGGATGCATACGATGGTGAGATCAATTTGGCATTTGATGAAAACTTGATATCAAATGAATACGCAGTGAAGCTATGTTTGGATTATGAGGTTAAGAAATGAAACAAGGTAGTGAAAAAAGAGCTCATTGTTAACTTGAAGGGAGAGCTTTACTTTGTCAAATTTATCATAAATCCAAAGGAAGACGATGTGGAACCCGGAGTTATTTTGGGAAGGTCGTTCATGAGGCTAGTTAATGGAATTACTGACTTCGGTAGCGGAGTGATCACTGTTTATCCTGAACAAGATCCGTTCGAAGATGATTCTGAGAAGACAAAAAAGAGTATGGATGATTGGGACCAATTACTTGATTTCAACTTTGATGATATACCACAGTTGGATGGAGAAAAACTTCTGCCATTTGTATGTAAAATGGGGAAAAGTAGCCGCAATAAGAAGAGAGCAATGGAGAATCTTAACTTGTTCTACCAAGATATCGGACCATCTTCGTCAACTGGGAGGCATTTGACTCAAGAATAGGCAGCGAAGGAAGCATTGGCACTTAGAATTAGCTAGAAGTTTGCTTTGTTAGAGGAAGTGAGGCTAATGGCTTATAATGACAAGTACAAGAATGTGCTCGATAAGATTTGGAAGGACAAAGTGGAATTACATAGAATGATTGTGGAAGAAGAGTAAAAAGCAATAAATAAAGTCAACGTTGAGGCGTTGAAAGAGAAAGACAACCCTAGAGCATTTATATTTTCCATCAGATTTGAGGGCAAGATCAACGAAATGCATTGGCAGACACTGTGTAATGTCTCGTATTTTACGGTCAATATTAAATCTTGACTTCGTTCCTATTTTTGCTTTGAATAATTTTTTTTGTGTTTTACTCATTAGTCGATTTGGTGAAAATCGTCGTTTTTTGCTATTTGCGAGCCGTGCTTAGGATTTTTATCCGTTTAAGTGTTTGAGAAGTTAGCAATTTCGTATTTTTACTCCTGGAGCCTATTTATTTTATTTTTAGTACTTTATGAATTTTCTCACGTTTTGCCGAAACCGTGTCGCAAATAATATTTTTACACTTTTTAACAATTCACACTACACTAATATTGGGCTAAAACATTTAGTTAACAACTGTGACATTACTTTTACTATTCGCCCAATTAGAGAAATTTTACGTCTCTAGCTATGTTAAAGCCGTGTTTAGAATTAATATCCGTTTCGTACCCTAAAAAATTTATTATTTATCCAAAGTATCCCATATGTTACAGTTTTATTTTTAACTTATTCGTTTTCGCTTCGTGGTTCCGCCTAAACTCTTGCAATATTTTACGTTTTCAACCATTAGCCTTAAAAATACCCACTTATACAAAATATAACACAAAGTGTACCAATAATTTCAAGCTAAACAATCACATGGACAAGTGTACATGTGATGTTTAACCTAACAAGATGTGTGTTTAGTTTATGTGTCATATGGGACACTTGTACATTTGAAAATGCATGCCTTAATAACACCACAACACACACATCTATCCCACAATTCACTCATAGTTCATTCACCACTTTTTTCTCTTTCTCTCACTACTCCAATTTCGTCCACCATAACCATAAAACACCAAATCCTTCTTTATTTTACTAGCTATAATGATCAAAGGTTGAAGGTTTATAGCTACTTATAATATTATTTAGATTGAAGGCTTTCAAAAACTAGTTCAAGTCCTCTTGTTGTAATCTCTTCAAACCATCATTGTAAGAAGTATAGGGGCTGATTTATTAGGTCATATTGAAGAGTTTATGCATGGGTTAATGGTGTTGTTGGGTTGAATATTTAGCAAGAAAGGAAGGAGTAAAAGTGGTTTTGATCTTACTAGTTTTTTTCTTTGTAAGCTCTATTTTGTCTTTATATTTTTCTCCATTGTAATAAGTTCATATTTTATTTTATTTTTCGTTAAAATATGTATTTGGATATATATATAAGTGTGTTGGCTAAGTGGTATGGCATTGTAACACACCTTGATGAGGTCAAACTTAATGAGAGTGTGTGTTGGTAAAGTGGATTTAAGGATTGTTTTAGGTCAGTAGCTAGTTGGACATAATACGAATTATTTTTGGCTTGTGGGCTTCTGGGAAATTTGATAGATAGATATATGTCTAAGCTACATGTGGCTAATTGGATAGAGACATATCTCCTCCGGATGAGCGAGATATAGCCAAATTACGAAAAACTAGTCAAATCTGGACCACTGTTAGGAAAATGAGTATAAGTCTATATTTTTACACTAACATGTTGAATTAAAAAGTTGATCTTTGTAAAGGACTCATAGACCTAACACCTCCATTTTGCTATACCTTAATAGCTATCATAGATTGTGAATTACGTCCGTTTTCGTAAAGGAGTAAAAACCTGGAAACTTTCTGTTTTGGGTAGCCAGGGGTAAAATGGTATTTTCATATGTTTTTGAAACACTTGACTATATGAGGCCTACATTTTTGGAAAATATACTTAAAATGATTTCAGTAGGTGAAAGCCTTGTATTTCTATCACTTACGGATTACAAGCTAGAGGTTCGGGAAATTTCAATAATTTCAGAATTTGGAAAATTACGTGTTGACTTGAAATTAAAAATGTATAGGTTAACTTTGATAAAATAGGAGTTATGGGTAAAACTAAACACATGTCTAGATACATATAAGTTCAGGTGAGCAATGAGTCTTGAGTAAAATTACTTTGAAAATTCAAGTGCAATGTCATACTTATTTTGGACACACACTTCATGAACACTTATATTATTTTTACGTATTAGGTTATATTTTATCATTCTAAGTCGCGCCACATCTTTTATGTGGTACTTAGAGGTCCTCGCACGTCCGATGATCTATTTACCTTCTGATCTTCTTTTGCTTTCGGTGAGTTCATAGCCTCACCTTTTCTCTTTTAATGGTTTTCATAAACTGTTTTCGGGGTGAGAATACATGCTCGTTTTACTAAATAAATTTATTGATTTGTACTACTTAATAGTTACATGACTATTTTATTAAAGCTTGATTTGCTTACTACATGACTTGAGATCATTGAATACCTATATATGAAACTGTGAGTTTTGAACACATTATTTGTTTTAAATAGGACACAAGTGTTTTTCAATTGTATGCTATTCCAGATCATATTATTTCCTAAGTACCCTTTGCCATTAAGTCCCCTTTTTATCATGAACCGTTAGTTACTAGTATAGTAAACGCGAGTGTTGTGGATAGATCTATCGGGATTGATCATCCTCGTCTAGGCTGTGGTTTCTAGATAACCATTGACGCATTTAACATTTGAAGAAAATTCGTAGGATGTTTGGCCGCATCTGTATCTATTTTGGGGCACAAACCTGGATTACTGGTTTAGATCGTAATGCATGTTAAGGTTCGGTGTCATGAGCTTAGCGCAATAATATATATTTCATTTGACTTGGTGAATTTTTTTCCCATGTCTACACTACTTAAGTCTTGTGGTCTATTACTAAACATTTTTTGTTTTATTGAATCACTACTTGGATTTCAGAACTAACACTTTTAAATGTTGTAACGCTTCTTTTCTTACTGAAATATTTCTTGAATTATTTCAATACTGCTTTTACTTATACCTATGAATTCAACAACATTATTGTTGATATTTTTGCATGTATTTTCTCAGGTTATTTTTTTGCTAGCTGAGCATTGGGAGCATTCGAGTCGCGCGGATTTTTTTTTTAAAGGCCTTATAATTTGTGTACCATTCGACAAACATTTTAAAAATGTTTTCTATTTCATTACAAACGAGACATGTTGTAACTCTGATATTTTATAAAAATTATCGAATGGTTGACTTTTCAAAACGTCTCACTTAGAGTCGTTTTTTGTAACTCGTACTTTATGCAATGAAGTAGCACCCCAAGGGGTATTTCGCTGCGTTGTGATTTTCGGGGGTGTTACAGAGTGGTATTAAAGATCAAGTTATAGCGAACTAGGTCATTTTCAAAACCTGAACTATAACTGTTTTTCAAAAAATATTAAGAGTCTTTTACCATTGTCTAATATCCGCGCGCGCATGCTTCTTGATCCCTTATATGCTCTCTCTTGCATCTCTACTATTACACGGGTAACGCGTATTTAATCTTTGGTTATGATTTCGCTCTCTTACGTCTATCTCATGACATCTTACTATTTATCTTATATCGGTCCGTTATATAAATATTGATCACTCTAATTTTTGCGTACTTCCTGATTTCTCATTTACTCTCTTAAGTGTTGATACTCTCTTATGATTAACTTCAAACTTTTTCATGACTTTAACTTGTCACCTTGGATCGTGCTGTCTTTTGGCACTTACCTTTGGAACGCGATTGACTAACATCTCATTATTCTTCTCGTTACTTTTTATGATTCTGAAGAATCATGCCGCCAAAGAGACTCATTTTTCTCAACGTAACATTTTTTTAATCTCGTGTTTTGTTATGACAATGCTTAAATAGGCTAATTTATAATTATCTTATTGAAATAAACTGGGACGCCTCTTCATTTGAATAAGGAAATTATAAATCACTGAACCATAAATTTATAATTCTTATTTACATGGATTGGGACGCCTTTGGATGTAAATAATGATTTGTAAATGAGTGGGCTTAAGTGTATGACATTCGTACAAATAACTTTCTTTTGATTTGTAATCCGTTTGTACGAATAATTCATTTTCTTCGTTCATCTGATCATTATCGTTATTATCTTCATACGAATGAGTCTTTAGACTTCCTTCGGTTCGTAATTTGTTCATTTGATTGTTTCCAAATGTGTATCCGACATGACGTACGTCTCTTCTAATAAGTAATATCCGTAGGAATCATTCATTGCCTTTACTCTTCAAATCGCTATCATTATTGCGTTTGTACAAATGGATATTTGAACTTCTTTCGACTCGTAATTGGTTGTATGGATATTTTCGATTATGTATCGACCATCGCAAACCATATGGAGATAAGTCGAATAGAGCACCGGGACGGCGCTCCCTTAAGGTGGGAAGACTGTAATATATCGTATTTTATGGTCAATATTAAATCTAGACACCGTTCCTTTTTTTCTTTGAATAAAATTTTTGTGTTTTACTCGTTAGTCGATTTGGTGAAAATCGTCGTTTTTGGCTATTTACGAGCCGTGCTTAGGATTTTTATCCATTTAAGTGTTTGAGAAGTTAGCAATTTCATATTTTAACTCCTGAAGCCTATTTATTTTATTTTTAGTACTTTATGAATTTTCCCGCATTTTGCCGAAACTGTGTCGCAAATAATATTTTTACACTTTTTAACAATTCACACTACACCAATCTTGGGCTAAAACATTTAGTTAACAACTATGACATTTCACGTTTTCAAGATCAAAAATAAATCCGAACTTCATTTCTATTTTTACTTTTAAGTGAAACTATTACTTTTACTATTCGCCCGACTAGAGAAATTTTACGTCTCAAGCTATGTTAAAGCCGTGTTTAGAATTAATATCCATTTCTTACCTTACAAAATTTATTATTTATCCAAAGTATCCCATATGTTACGGTTTTATTTTTAACTAATTCGTTTTTACTTCGTGGTTCCGCTTAAACTCTTGCAATATTTTACGTTTTCAACCATTAGCCTTAAAAATACCCACTTATACAAAATATAACATAAAATTTACCAATAAATTCAAGCTAAATAATCACATGGACAAGTGTCCATGTGATGTTTAACCTAATAAGGTGTATGTTTAGTTTATGTGTCATATGGAACACTTGTACATTTGAAAATGCAGGCCTTGATAACACCACAACACACACATCTATCCCACAATTCACTCATAGTTCATTCACCACTTTTTCTCTTGCTCTCCCTACTCTAATTTTGTCTACCATAACCATAAAACACCAAATCCATCTTTATTTTACTAGCTATAATGATCCAAGGTTGAAGGTTTAAAGCTATTTACAATATTATTTAGATTGAAGGCTTTCAAAAACTAGTTCAAGTCCTTTTGTTGTAATCTCTTCAAACCATAATTGTAAGAAGTATAGAGGCTGATTTGTTAGGTCATATTGAAGAGTTTATGCATGGGTTAATGGTGTTTTTGGGTTGAACATTTAGTAAGAAAGGAAGGAGTAAAAGTGGTTTTGATCTCACTAGTTTTATTTTCATTGTAAGCTCTATTTTGTCTTTATATTTTTCTCCATTGTAATAAGTTCATATTTTATTTTTGTTTTCTGTAAAATATGTACTTTGATATATATATAAGTGTGTTGGCTAAGTGGTAAGGCATTGTAATAAACTTTGATGAGGTCAAACTTAATAAGAGTGTGTGTTGGTAAAGTAGATTTAAGGACTGTTTTAGGTCAGTAGCTAGTTGGACATAATATGAATTATTTTTTGCTTGTGGCCTTCTGGGAAATTAGATAGATAGATATATGTCTAAGCTACATGTGGCTAATTGGATAGAGCCATATCTCCTCCGGATGAGCGAGATATGGCCAAATTACGAAAACTAGTCAAATCTGGACCACTGTTGGGAAAATGAATATAAGTCTAAATTTTTACACTAACATGGTGAATTAAAAAGTTGATCTCTCTAAAGGAGTCATAGACCTAACACCTTCATTTTTCCATACCTTAATAGCTATCCTAGATTGTGAATTACGTCTGTTTTCGTAAAGGAGTAAAAATCTAGAAACTTTCTATTTTGGGTAACCAGGGTAAAATGGTCTTTTCACATGTTTTTGAAACACTTGACTATATGAGGCCTACATTTTTGGAAAATAGACTTAAAATGTTTTCCGTAGGTGAAAGCCTTGTATTTTTATCACTTGCGGATTACGAGCTAGAGGTTCGAGAAGTTTCAATAATTTCAGAATTTGGAAAATTGCGTGTTGACTTAAAATTAAAAACGTATAGGTTAACTTTGATAAAATAGGAGTTAAGGGTAAAACTAAACACATGTCTAGATACATATAAGTTCACGTTAGACAATGAGTCTTGAGTAATATTACATTGAAAATTCAAGTGCAATGCCATATTTATTTTGGACACACACTTCATGAACAATTATATTATTTTTACGTATTGGGTTATATTTTATCATTCTAAGTCGGGTTTAAGCCGTAGAATAGTAACGAACTTTTCCAAATGTATAAATTTGGTACTTGTACTTTTAAAAAGTTGTACAATAGTAACGAACTTTCATAAGTGTTCTCATCTACACATTTTGATGACGTATCACGTTATTGATGGTTCCACGTGTCAGCCTATCAGGTATGACACATCATCAAAATGTGCATAATGGAACACTTATAAAAGTTCGTTACTATTGTACAACTTTTTAAAAGTACACGTACCAAATCGATACATTTGGAAAAGTTCGTTGCTATTTTACGGCTTAAACCCTTCTAAGTCGCGCCACATCTTTTAGGTGGTACTTAGAGGTCCTCGCACGTCCTACGATCCATTTACCTTCTGATCTTCTTTTGCTTTCGGTGAGTTCATAGCCCCACCTTTTCTCTTTTAATGGTTTTCATAAACTATTTTTGAGGTGAGAATACATGCTCGTTGTACTATATAAATTTATTGATTTATACTACTTAAGCGTTACATGACTATTTTATTAAAGCTTGATGTGCTTACTACATGATTTGAGGTCATTGAATACCTATATATGAAACTGTGAGTTTTGAACACATTATTTGTTTTAAATATGACACACATGTTTTTCAATTGTATGTTATTCCAGATCATATTATTGCCTAAGTACCCTTTGTCATTAAGTCCTCTTTTTATCATGAACAATTAGTTACTAGTATAGTAAACGTGAGTGTTGTGGATAGATCTATCAGGATTGACCATCCCCGTCTGGGCTGTGATTTCTAGATAACCATTGACGCATTTAACATATGAAGAAAATTCGTAGGATGTTTGGCAGCATCTGTATCTGTTTTGGGGCACAAACCTGGATTACTGGTTTGGATCGTAATTCATGTTAAGGTTCGGTGTCATGAGCTTAGCGCAATAATATATATTTCATTTAGACTTGGTGAATGTGTTTCTCTTGTCTACACTACTTAAGTATTATGGTCCATTACTGAACATTTTTTGTTTTATTGAATCACTACTTGGATTTCAGAACTAATACTTTTAAATGTTGTAACACTTCTTTTCTTACTGAAATATTTCTTGAATTATTTCAATACTGCTTTTACTTAAACCTATGAATTCACCAACATTATTGTTGACATTTTTGCATGTATTTTCTCAGGTAATTTTTTTGCTAGCTGAGCATTGGGAGCATTCGAGTCGCGCAGATATATTTTTTTAAAGGCCTTATATTTTGTGTACCATTCGACAAACATTTTAAAAATGTTTTCTATTGCATTACAAATGAGACCTGTTGTAACTATGATATTTTATAAAAATTATCGAATTCTTGACTTTTCAAAACGTCTCACTTAGAGTCGTTTTCTTTAACTTGTACTTTATGTTCTGAAGTAGCACCCCAAGTGGTATTCTGCTGCGTTGTGATTTTTAGAGGTGTGACACACTGGGTCAGATTTCAATACCATGCCCCACCAGATTTATGAGAAGTTAGGAAGATAAGAGATAAAAAGGTCAACAAAGGAATCACAATGATTAATCTTACCCAGGCAGAACCGATGGAAATACTTACGAATGTTCTTTGTCAGGTGGGGGTCACCACCATAATTGCTAAATTTCTGATCTTGGATATACCAATTGACCGAGATGCAACGATAGTAATTGTTTGGGGATTCCTATATTCAATTGGTGGCATAGTTAATACCCAAGAAAGACTTTTCTCAACTTTTGATGGAATTTGCCATCAAACTTTTCGTGCCACAAGATCCGATGTTCTAAGAACCACAAAGAGCGACAACGATGACGAAGAAGAGTATGAGATTAAGATAAACAAGTTTGGAGTACCAATTTATGGTTCAAAATCGGCAGCATATCTAAATTGAAACGATCCAGCTGAGTGATTATTAGCTCTACAATCAGTCATTAACCCATTCCGGAAGATTAGTGTATGGAAAAAGGCTGTTAGTTTCCTTGGTTCATTACCTTTTCCGCTACAACACGTTGACTGGAAACCTGATTACAAGAGTAGTTATACTAACAAAGAGGAAGCAAAAGGACAGTGGCGTATTGAGATAAGGTTGACTGACCCATGATGCGTATTTTATTTTAAAATATATTTTACCAAGTTTTAAATTTATAAAACTCGATCTACCTAACAATGCACTAAAGGCAGAGAACCTGATCGTAGGTAGTATAGAATGGTAAAACCGAGGTCGTCCCAAGAGCTAAGTTGTAATTAGTTTTAATTTGAAATGTCAAGTTTATAAAATG
The DNA here is from genome assembly GCA_026074375.1 of Tanacetum coccineum. Taxonomy (NCBI): domain Eukaryota; kingdom Viridiplantae; phylum Streptophyta; class Magnoliopsida; order Asterales; family Asteraceae; genus Tanacetum; species Tanacetum coccineum. The sequence continues at coordinate 30,823 of BQNB010060962.1, forward strand.
GTTTTTGAATTGATTTCAAATAAATAACAATAAAATAAATAACTATAAAGTAAAAGAGTTCGAGATATCAAGAGAGAAGACGTGCTAACCTAGTTACTTCATTACTATTGTTATGAAAACATTTTCCTGTGCAGTGTTAAATTATTGTTTCATTAGTGGTTTCTAAGGTCGATAGACTTGAATATGCATATATAGTCTATCCTATACTCCCTGCGATTCTGAATTAATCCCAAATTGTTTGGGAGGTAGGTTATCCAGGTTACAGTGATTAATCCTAACTATTCCCAGAACTTATCTAATAACCTATGCAGATTATTAACCCCTTTTAAGTATATTGAGTGATAAGTGCGGTGACCGGTTAGTTCTTACACTAGGTAAGGAGTTAGTGATCCTCCCTAGTACTCGATAGATCCCATATTGACTAGTTAATCTAATAATGGGGAAGCCAGGTTCAAACCACTCATACTACCAAAACCCAGGGTTACACGATAGTCAAGGAATATCTAACGAAATCATAATCTAACAGGAAACAAACATCATAACAACAATAATTACATAACTAGGCCAGCACTTTAAGTGCTTAGCCGCTCATGTTAACGGAAACACAGCAAGAAATAGAAGAAATCATATATTGAAACGATTAAATACAAAAACTAAATAAAGTATGATCTCCCTTGGACTCCAAGTGGAATTCTTTGAAGGTTGGAAGCCTTTGTCGCCTCTCCAATTGGTTGTGGAGGAAGTGATGTCAGAATAGCTTGAATGAGGCCTCTATTTGTAGGTATCAAACCTGTTATGGCGTAACTGATAAAGGTGTTACGCTATAACCATCACACATGGCATTCCATATTTAAACAATTGTTACGGCGTAACCAGATATGGTGTTACGCCGTAACCTTCAAATAATTTCCATATGTACGTGATCTTCATTCCATATTTGTGGATCTTCATGGTTACGACATAATTGGATATGGTGTTACGCCGTAACTCTAACTTTGGCAAGATTTCATTCCAAATACATGGTTACGGCGTAACTAGATATGGTGTTACGCCATAACGTTGTCCTTGATCTTCGTACTTGCTTAATATATGTTACGTGTAACCATTTTTGATGTTACATCGTAACATTCTTCAAATATTTACACTTTGAGTCCTTTTTCCTTTGTTTCTTGTCACTTTCCTGCATTTCACCTGAAAACTACAAAATGATAGAAAATATCTCGTTTTCGAGTATTAGTGAACATTTACAGGTAATATAGGGGGTATTTTGCCGCCAAAAAGTATTAAATATTTGATGTTATCAAATATCCCCCCACTTAACTTCTGCTTGCCCTCAAGTAGAACCTATTAGAACATTTCATAAAAAGATTTCTCAAGAATAACTTTTAGAAATGAATTTATAAAACTCTTATGTTAGAAAACATCAAAGCCGAACACCTTACAAAAAAGGGATCAAAAGTTACTCAACTCTCCACTAGTCTAAGTGTTTCATTTTCAGGGTGATCGCTCTATTGCACAGTCATAGTATGTATTCTATCATAAGCTTGGAAAGTACATAAATCTGCACCAGTTAGAATTAGGGTCTAAATAACTCTCAAAGGAAACAAGGGTAATATGGTTTTAAAGGGTGATAAAGGGTTAGGATAGACATGGGATACATATTTAATGGTTGTTAATATAAAAACACAAAACAAATAGTCTAAAATAATCTAAGGTTGTCATAACTAGCCACTGTCCATCCATGGGTCTAAGTGTCTAAGTCCGAAAATATGATCTTTAATAATGGGCTACTAGCTCCATTCTTCATGAGTATTGGGATGACTTGGTGTAATAATGGGCTACTAGCTCTATTCTTCATAATTAGTGAGATGTCTTGGTGTAATAATGGGCTACTAGCTCTATTTTTTGATTTTTTGTTTTGCACCATCTTTACATTTTTAGCACATGAGTGGCTTTTTGTTTCACCCTTTTTTCTTCATTTTCTTCATAATATGCAAATGTTACAGGAGTTTATATCTTTAATTATTGCCCCTATAACATCCGATATTATACGCGCACCTACCTCCCACTTGAGATAAACATGTCGAAAGTGGTGATACAGGGGGTCTTTATAGATTATAACTGATTGGTCTTCCACGAATGCATATAATTCTCATTCCCATTCCCCCCGAACCATGGACTTAAGTAGCCAGAGATTTCAACACAAAGAAAATAAAGACTACAGGGTAGGCTAAGGTGAAATGGTGTAATGAAACATATAGAGTAGGGTGAAAACATAGATTGGCTTAACATGGGTGATCTAGAGGTATCTTGCACTAATAATGAGTGCAAGAAAAGAGTTTATCATGGGAGGTCAACAAGTCAGTGTAACAAGTCGATAAACGCACACATATAGGCTATTTGGGTGATTTCCTAAGTGTTGCCTTTTTGAACTATCTATTCCTGCTAATCAATTAGGTCTCGAAATGATGTACATGCCAAGTTCTAAAGTCTACAATACTACTGACACACTTAATATTTTGGTGGATTTTTAAGTAATATGATGGAAATGGAATATTAGGCTTAAATCTCACCAAGTAATAAAGGGTAATGTGCATTCGGTAGAGATTAATTCTAGTTATTTAAGAAAAATTTGTCAAAAATTTTAAAATTGGCTTAATTTTCAAAGAAAACTAGAAAATCGAAGGCAAAACATACGTCAAGTATTAATTCTACTCCCATCCCCCCACTTGATTTGTATAATGTCCTTATTGTACATTAAGGAAATGAAATAAAAAGGAAAGAGTAGAATTAAGACAAGAAACTCCCTGAGCATTGCTTCGAGATTTGAAATTTGGCGGAAATCTTTTAGATTATCTCCGTCTTCCCGCGAGCTCTTTATCCCTTATGATTACAAAACAAACCAAAGCATAAAATCGTTCTACAAGAATTATGAAGTGTAGAGGAAATACAAACCTAACTCACTTTCGTAGGAATCACGATTGCATTTAGCATATGCAACAAGCCTTTTAAACCACTTGATGGCTCAAGTGGACGAGTTTAGTCTCGTGAGGGCTTCGAGAGAACATACCCACAAAGTCCATTTACGTATACAAGGTTTAGACATGTTTAAAACTTGAATTTTTAGGATTTTAGAAGGAGGTTACGGCGTAACCTTAGTGGTTATGTCATAATCAAGTGGTAAAAAAATTTAAGTTTTAAGGTGTTACGGCGTAACCATGAAATGGCATACGTCGTAACTGCAGTGGTTACGGCGTAAACTAAATTCGTTACGCTGTAACTGCTGTAGATTCAGCAAAATTACCACATGATTATGAGTCGAGCCGGTTTCGATAATTGCCTTCTAGCTTCTGGATTCTGTAAAACAAAGTAAGAAACATGTAAACCAACTAATGCAAAAAGGAAATTTCATTCAATAAAGGATGGGTTGTCTCCCGACAAGCACTTTTGTTTATTAATGAGTCTTTAAGTTAAACTCATTCTCATTCTACGTTTTAACAAAGTATATTGTTTCGTTAATCTCGTCTATCTCGTATCCATGATACTTCTTTAGCCTGTGGCCATTTACCTTAAACCGAACTCCATTTTTACCTAACACTTCGACTGTTCCATACGGATAAACTTTGCTTACCGTATATGGTCCATACAATCTAGTTCTAAGTTTCCCTGGAAAAAGTTTTAATCTTGAATTGAAGACTAATACCTCTTCCCCTTCTTGAAACTCCTTATCCATAATTTTAGAATCATGCCAACGTTTAGTCCTTTCTTTATATGCTCATGAATGCTCATAAGCATCAGTCTGAAATTCATCAAGTTGATTTAATTGAAGGAATCTATGTTTTCCTGCAGCATCTAAGTCAAGATTTACATTTTTTATAGCCCAATATGCATTTTGTTCAAGTTTGATTGGCTAGTGGCATGCTTTTCCATAAACAATCCTAAATGGTGTACTACCGATAGGTGTTTTATAAGCTGTCCTAAATGCCCATAGTGCATCATCTAGTTTATCTGCCCATTCTTTAATGTTTCCGTTAAGTGTTTTTTCCAGGATTCGCTTAATGGCTCTATTAGTATTCTCCGTTTTTCCACCAGTTTGGGGATGATATGGAGTAGCAAGTCTATGTGTTACTCCATATTTCTTAAGTGTTTTTTCAAGGATGGAATGGCAAAAATGTGTTCCACGATCGCTAATCAGAGACTTCGAAACTCCAAATCTAGAAAATAATTTTTTCAAGAATTTCACTATGACACGTGCCTCATTAGTAGGTAGGGCTTCGGTCTTGACCCATTTTGAAACGTAATCGATGGCTACAAGAATATATTTGTTTTTTATCGAGGAGGGAAAGGGTCCCATGAAGTCAATCCCCCAGATGTCAAAGACCTCACTGACAAGAATGTTGGTTAAGGGCATTTGGTTTCGTGAGGAAATATTTCCTGCCCGTTGACAAGCATCACACCCTTGAACATATTTTGCAGCGTCCTTAAAAATGGTTGGCCAATAGAATCCAGAATCGAAGATCTTTCGTGCGGTAATATCTGCCCCGTAATGACCTCCCGTAGGTCCGTTGTCGTAATGTTCCAGGATTTCGTGTAATTCTTTACCAAAAACACACCTTCTTATAATTCCATCAGGACATGATTTGAAGAGGTATGGGTCATCCCATATGTATTTTTGTACATCATTCAAGAACTTTTTTCTTAAATAATAAGTCAGATGCTGAGGAACGATCTTAAAGACGAGGAAATTCGCATAATCTACATACCATAGGTCAGTTTCCGTATTCTTTAGTTTAATAACCATGAGGTGTTCGTCAGGAAAATTATCTTGTATGGTATCTTTGTTTAATTCCTCCAAACCCAGATTTTCAAGTCTAGAGAGATGGTCAGCATCTAGGTTTTCAGTCCCCTTTTTATCCTTAATTTCAATAGTGAATTCCTGAAGAAGTAAGACCCACCTTATTAGTCTAGGTTTATCATCCTGTTTGCTGAAGAGATATTTGAGGGCTGAATGATCAGTGTAAACCACCGTTTTAGACACTATTAAATAGGACCTAAATTTTTCGAATGCATATATTACTGCTAATAGTTCCTTTTTAGTAGTGGTATAATGTTCTTGAGCATTGTTCATAGTTTTACTTGCATAATAAATTGGGCGGAATTTTTTTTCAATCCGTTGTCCTAGAACAGCTCCAACGGCATAGTCGCTGGCGTCACACATTAACTCAAAATCTAAATCCTAATTAGGGGCAATGATTACTGTTGATACAAAAGTTGGACGATCCTTGATTAGGTCCGAATCAGGTGTAATACGGATCTGATAGGCTCCGGTTCCTGTATCAATTAAGTCTTGATGTATGAGACCTGCGCACTAAGAAAACAAGGCACCGTTAGGCTTACCGTGGGATTGTCTCCCACGATTATCCTCTGGCGTGAAAGTAAGTAATCGGTTTAGGTTTTAGTAGAAGGTTAGGGTTATGAGAGCATACCTTAGGTGAGAGCCGAGGTGCTCTTTATATACTCACCAAACCCTAATGGGCTTTGTCCTATTAATTAGGTTAGTACCCAAGAGGCCCCACCGTTTTAATAACTAGTGGGCCCACCTCATGATTATGACTCGTTCGTAACGGGTGTTATAGATACCTGCGCACGTGTGCGCTAGTTGGACCTCATGGGCCTAAATCCTCGTCGCGATAGCCCATACGTCATGGGCCTGGGTATAAGTACTATTCGCGGGTCGGGTCCATGGCCCGAGGTTGGACTATACGTCATCAAGTACCCTGACACATAGATTGCCACGTTGGCAATCCGTGTGATCACTCAATTAATCCAATGGTGCTAATGATGGATCCAATGATTAGCAAGAATCAAGGGTTGAGATG
>BQNB010060963.1:0-11106 GCA_026074375.1 Tanacetum coccineum
TGCGCCCCCTTGCGGGGTCAAGGGGCAGAGCCCCAAAACCTAAACGATTTTTATAAATCTGTATTAAGGATTTACCTTAATTTCCCGTCAAAACCCAACCAACATAACTGTTGGTGAACAGTTACACAACTGTTGGATATTAACCACTTTTAACTGTCTTAAACTTCTATTTTTTCATAAATAGAAGTTATCTGGTCTCAGAACAGGATACGGAAAAATATATACAATTCCTTCATTGTTCTTGATTTGTGATTCTTGTGCCTAGAACATAAATTGCCATTCTCTTTGTATTATCCCGATTGAGATTTCGTGCAACCCACGCATCTTATAGGGTTGAAATACTTAATACGGAAAGTGAACTCAACACGATACAAGAGAGATATCCAGGATCATCACACCCCAGTTTATATCACAATGCTGGCTTGGGGTGTGGTTGAGTTTGGTGGCATGATGCCGCCTTCGGCGTTGAGGAATACTTTGGTGGCGATTAGATGGTCCACATATTATTTGATCCAGTCTATTCACTATTGTTGTACAGGTATCACACACTACAACAAAAAGTGCCTTTAGTGACACAATTTTTAATGACACTTAAAAAAAGTGTAAGTGAAAGTATATGTTTCAAATTTTAGTGACATTGTTTAGACTTTGTCACTATTTCCATGTGTCACTAAATGACATTATTTTTGGTAGATGCCGGTTTGAAGAAAACATAACATCAAGCATAAGAGACATACAAACGGTCATAAAAGTATTAATGACTTACATGAACTGTCAAAGCTTTCTTAAGCTCTTTCAGGACGTCTGCCATTGTGAGGCGATGAGTGTCAGTACTATGCAAGCATTCATGAGCTATCGCTGCAAACGTTTTGACTGAATCCAAGAGTTTTTCATCCTCAAGATCGTTTCTTAAATAGTCATGAATAATCCGGGATGGTTGGTCGTTTGATATATGGCATTCGGCCATGTCAACTAGACTAGCTCTGTTTTTTTCCGGTGACTGGAGGTCTTGCAAATCTCCCATATAACACTTCCAGTAACACCACACCGAAAGAGTACATATCACTGTTTAGTTAAGTGGTGCCTGCTGGATTAACTTTAAGCTGAGAATCTGCACTGTTAATAGTGATAGACAAGCCAACGTCACCTATTATGCCTTCACAATTATCACCCAACAAAATGTTGGAGCTCTTCACATCACGATGTATTATGTGATGGTTGTGAAGATAATTAAGACCTTGGGTCGCGTCAATACAAATTTGAAGACGTTGTTCCTATTTAAGGTTTTGAACGTTTCTTATGTACTTTTCAAAGCTTCCATTGGAAGCATAATCATAGAGAATGATCATTTCACCATATTCATAACAAAACCCAACAAGAGATACTATATTTTGATGATTTAATCCAGAAAGCCCGTCGATTTCTTTCCAGAATTCTTTCCTTCCTTGATCAGACGTAATTTCTCTCCGCTTAAGAGCAACCTTGCCTTTTCTTCTGGGGTAGCAATAGAGTTCAACAAGAGATTCTTTCTTTCCGACATACTTTCTTACATCGACGTAGAGTTCCGCTCTGTAAACACCTCCAAATCCACCCCATCTGATCATGCGACTATCAACAAAACCATTGGTGGCTGAGTATATCTCTTTGAATGGAATTTTCAAGTGTTTCAAATTCTCCATCTGTATCATTGAAAGTCAATAAAAAATGAGAATTTTTGAACCTGTTATATTTCATACTTATACTTGAAAATGGCCTGCCGCTGCATCATTAAATGTCAAGATAAGTAGGCACAAATAATAGGAAGAAATATCATTTTTCTTTAGTAAAAAGACCCGCAACCTCATCAAGCTAGCATCACACGCCCCGCACTACCACCTTATAGACAATGATTTTCATTTAGCTTTAACTTTAAAGTCTCCTTTTCAATTTTCGCCAACAACTTTGAAAATCTCTAGAACGTCAGTGATAAACTAAACTCAAAGAAAGTGCAGTAATATGATTCTTAGTTAAGTTTTAAGATTCATTACCTTTGAGTTGTCTTCATCTTCTTGCCTTTGTTCTAAACTTTGAACCTGATAGATAGACGCAACCATCAAGAAATAAAAAGACATCAGTATTTGTACATATCATTCTTACCTTCTAGTTCTAACTCTCTAGATATTTGAAGACACACAAATGTAAGTTATACATCACATACTTTGTGGTTTCCGAAAAATACAGACACATGAAGTTGCATTTGAGGATCATATACTAAGATGGCGGGGGTTCAAATTCTTTTGTCTACTTTTTAAGTTTCCCTAAAGTTGCAATCGAGGATCATATATTTATAATGATTTGGAAAAAGATAAAGCAAACCTATATGAATATAAAATTTGCTTATACATCAGATACATATTGAAAGCAAACAAGATTTACAGAAGAAATACATTCTAACTGATCTATCTGCCGCAACCAGAGGCGGAGCCAGGATTTTTAGTTAAGGGAGGCCGGCCGTGATTAAGGCTAAAAATTATAATGATAAGGGGGTCGAAGGTAAAAATCCCCTATTGACTTTTCAAGTCTTTTTCTTGTGACTTTGACCTTAAATATTTTTGTTTATGTTATGTAATACTTGATGAAAATTATAACAATGAAAATACAATCAAAAACCAATCAATTCATATATTTTGTATCAAGTATAATATAACACAAACAAAAATATTTCAGGTCAAAGTTCAAATAAAAAGACCGAAAAAGTCAATAGGCGACAATAATTTTTGGACGGAGGGAGTAGTAGAAAAGTGGCTTGTAATAAAAGTAACTAATGAATGAAGTATGTTGATTAGGGGTGGCTCAGCACCCACTAGTCACCATACTAGCTCCGCCTCTGGCCACAACGCTTGGATATATTCATCGTAAGATTCATCTTAATGTATCAAAATGTCCTAAAAACAGAATCACGGATACATATTTACTCATTTACTGAATTAACTATACGGACATGAATATTTATATGATTTTTCATAAATTTAGAGACGTACGTGATATTTGTATGCTTTCTCCAGTTCTTCTACAATGTCAGCCATTGTGGGGCGACCCTTTGCCTTTTCCTGAAAGCATTGATATGCTATATTTGCAAACATATTTAGGGATTTTGCACTCCGGTTGACTATCAGAGAACGGTATTTCTCAAATTCTTGCCTTAACATTGGGCCAATAATGTTGTCTAATTCTTGCGGATTGAAGCCGCGTTTGACTATGTCAGGCAGAAACTTTGGATCATCATCGGATATCTTAAAATGGGTCAACGCTCCATTCAATACTTCAAATAAAACAAGGCCAAATGAATAGACATCATACTCCTTTGTCAACTTGTATGTATCACTATAAGAATGTTGGAGAATCCAAAGTCACCAATCATGCCTACTCCATCTCGACTTATAAGAATGTTGGAGCTCTTTATATTACCATGTATTATCGTGTCATTCTTTCCATTACCATTATGCAGAAAATTGAGCCTACGGGCAGCATAGAGGCAAAACTGCAAACGAATTACTCAAGGAACTGATAACTGATATGTTGGCTATGAATATATCTGTCCAGGCTTCCATTTGAGGTATACTCATAGGCAACATGAATACGCTCATCATCTTCATCACAAAATCCAACTAGTTTGACAAGGTTTATATGTGAAAGGTAAAGAAGCTTTTGAAGTCGTTCTTCAGTTCTTTGCTCATATCCACCATCTATACTCTTAATGGCAACTGTGCTTTCCCTTTTTGGGTACTCCAAGATTTCTTCTACAGAAACTCTCTTGATTTTGTTCTCTGCAACATATTTATGAGCTAATGACTTAAAAAGTCATCTAACTTGACACTTTTTGTCTTTGTGTGTAGCCATCTTTTTTCTTTCCTATTCTGTCATCAAACTTTCAAAAGTCGATCATTGTGTGTATTTTGTGACCATTTTACCCTTACATTTTCCAAATTTCTAAGGGTAAAATGGTCATTTTACATGATAAAATAGTCACAAAATACACACAATGATCAACTTTTGAAAGTTTGAGGACAAAATAGGAAAAAATAAATATGGCTACACACAAAGACAAAAAGTGTCAAGTTAGATGACTTTTTAAGTCATTAGCCTCATATTTATCTACATTGAAATGGGCAAGATCCACCTTTTACACTTTACCAGGTTTACAGGGGATGGTAAAATCACGAGTTGCTGATCGTATTTCTTCCAATGGAATTTTCATATACTGGATGTCTTGTACCTGCGGACAACATTGAAAGTCAATTGAATATAAGATCATATATAGCTATTTCAATATACTCCTCTATCTCAAATGGACGTAGTTTTTGTTGGTTTGTGGTCGTTACGTATAATCGTTTATACGGCTAGAAAAACGTGAGCATATCGGGGGCACACACGAATACATGTAAGATACGTTTATTACGTATTTAATATATATAACTAGTGTCTATTTATTATATAAAGTAATATGCTTCACGAAATATATTTAACGGTTTTTAGTTTTCGTTAAATGCTTAACTAACTTAATACATCCGTTAAATATAAAGAGAAGAGCTTCAGTGTCGAAAACCGAATCCCTCGTCCTCCTCCCTAAGTGACCGCCTGACCGGTTTCAAGAACTATCTAGGAGAGGTCTTGTTGTCGAATTTTAGGAAGTGGTGGAGTGTATAGCTAAAACATGGTGGACAAGTTTAACCACTATATATACACCCGTAAACCTTTTCATTATAATGTGACAAACCAAACGCCTAATATAAAAAGCCAAAAACCTCCGTTCTCTTTCTTATACCATTCACAAATACATAAAACGAATAGGGACAAATTCATATGATGCTATATCTTGCATGTTCATCATGCATCATGCTATGCATGTATATAATTAAAACCTATTATCCCTTAAGCATGTTAACTGTGATCGGATCTTAAACTCTTTTAATCATCATGCATCATGCTATGCATGTATATAACAAGCATAGTTGTCCACGCGTTGCTGCGGGGCGGTGCTTTTTTTATCATAGATGTGAGTGTTTTTTTTTTTAATTTGTATGGTAAGATTTCAAAGTTTTATAAGTGTGGTTTGCGTATGCTAATTTTTTAAAAGTTATGTGTTTAAAGGTTTTTTTGGCTATTTGGGTTTTTTTTTAATATAATTTTATGAGATTTGGGTAAAAATGTGTTAAGCATGATTGGCCACGCGTTGATGCGGGGCGCTAATTTTTTTTTGTGCGACTTTATTTTTTCGGTCTCAAGTTTAATAGTTTTTTTATATGGGCTTATGTGTTGGGCGTCATGTCGTTGGTATTTTTTGATCTGAATAACCGGCCCATTGGGCCGGCTTTATTTTTTGATTGGGTTCACTTTAACATACTTAGTGATGTTGTGATGCAATCAAGAGAAAACACTACTATTGTGAAATACATGATACAAATGAGATATATTTGAACTTTTTTTTGTTAAAATTACGTAATTTTTCAAGGTTTTGCATGCAGCTTAAATGCAATACAGCCTCATATTCACTTCCCCCATTATAAAATCCCGACAGTTTTACTTTTCATGACCATCCCCAAATGTAACACTTAGAGAAGTTTAAACCCTTGACCTCTTATTTACAAGATTAAGACCTTTTTCCAATAGGTCATTTGATGGTAGTTAGGTTTACCATGCTCCCGAATCAAGATTATATAAAATAAATGAATTAATTGTCAAAAGGCAGTTCTTTATGGGTCTTTAAAAATCAAACCACTAGCAAATGCCATTTTTCTTATATTCTCTGTTTGAGGAACGGAGTAGTTTTCTGAAAATCCAATTTAGTTATTAAATTCATATAAAAATTTGGAATACGAGTAGTTTGACGTGTTGGCTACAAGCTCATCTCTCTAAGTCGATGTTCGATTAAAAGGTTAAATCGGTTAAAAGTAAGAAAACTATTAGTCTCTTCGTCCTATAATTATAGACCACTGTTGACTTTCAAGGTTTTTATTTTTTAATTTTGACCTTAAATATTTTTTGGTTGTGTCATATAATACTTGATGAAAACTATACTAATGAAAAAGATATTTAAAACACAACCAATTCATATATTTTGCTTCAAATTTTATATAACAAAAAAAAAGTCAAAGTTGCAATATAAAACCTCGAAAGTCAACGGTAGACTATAATTATGAGACGAAGGGAGTACTAAACTTATTTCTAAACATCATGACAATAAAAAATTAAAGGCATCTATGTTCACCACAAAAGTTGTCAAGTGGTAAATAAGCTACATAAGTTAATGTGGCTAAATAAAAGAAAAGAGAGCTTAAGGGACATAAATTGCCATATGGCCAAAGTAGCACCTAACTTTTACTAGAAATTTCCCAGGAGTTTAGTTAGGTTCTAGTTTGTGTGTATGTTGTTGGAGGTGTTGACGCAACAAGAAAAAGGTGGGAAATATGAAGGTCTTGATGATCAAGTTATGGTGAAATTAGTATCATGATTCAAGAGTTTAACCCTTACCAACTATTCTCCTCAAGTAAGTACCTCTAATTAGTAATCTATTAGCAATTTAAGAATTAGGGTTTTTGAGGTAAATTACAGGTTTGGGTAATTGTGGTTCTAAACCAAGAATTAATATAATGTTACTAAAGAATTCGACATCATTTAAATCACATGCGGTTAAGCTTTAAATCAAATGTGATTAAATTTTGTGAAATTTCGTTCGTATGTGATTCTACAAATTTTGATCTAAGAGTCCAGATTAGATCTTCGGTTCTCAAGTTTTTTAAAGATATCGAATAAACTCAAATCTTGATTATATACGAGTAAAATTGGTTTTGTTGCAATACAATGAATTTTTACAGTTAGTCAAGAAAAGATGATGACGATTTCCGATAACCTTTTTTCCTAAAACTTTTCCTGATCACATTCCTCAACAATTATTTTTCATAAACTTTAATTTCTTAATCATTATTTTTTGTCGATGAATATGGCCATCTTGTCATCTCTTTTATGATTCAACACGAATTCATACTCTTACTCTGGCTCAATTCGGTCAAATCCTCATAATTCCATACAATGGTCAAGCCGTTTTTACAAACGAGTAGGACCTTGCATCTCTTGAGTATTCTCGAGAAATCGAGGGACCATATTGCACAGATCTTCCGACTCCCAACGACATTCGTCGACTTCTTGAATTGGAACGTGTCATGGTAGACCGTACCATTAAAAGTCAAACGGTCTCTCTCAATCCAAATCAAATTCTCACCAAAGAATTAAGCCCCGACATGAAGTAATGGGAAAAACTCATTAGAGAGAATGTGTTCGGACTAGGAGGACATCGGGACCATCTTCCCGCTTGTCTTGCTCACATGTTGTATTGTGTTGTTGCCGAAGAACAATACAATCTTGCTTATTTCTTCGTCAAAAGAATCCAATGTGCTAGAGCTACTCCAACCGCAAATCTTCCATATGACATGTTTCTTACTCATCTTTATCGACACGTCATGGAAACGTATCCTCATCTTGACAATGGCATTTATGACATTGTTGATCGAGTCATGCGTCCTCTTGCCCTAAAACAAACTCGACGACCTCGAAGTGATCATGGCAAGGCACGGTCATTATGTCTTCTTCTCAATCTTCCATCATCAAGGCACATTATCTTCATCAAAACACGATGATGATGAATGTCGAAACTTCTCGTGCAAGTACTCATCTCCTACCCACTACCTTTAACTCTCTTGGTCCTCTCAACTACCAAAACATACCAAATGCCTTCCGCCTTTCCGAACAAAAACGATGAAACTCTTTTGAATGAACAAACCACCTTGCTTACAACCAACCAAACAAATGCATAAGGAGATTGCGCAGAGGGGTTCAAGTCATTAGAAAGGCTACTAAATGGATGTGTTTAGCTAGAAGAAGACTGTGAAGACTATGAGTGAAGTGAGCTAGATGTCTAATATGTAGTTTAAGACAACTTTTAATCTTGTTATGGGTATGTTCTTAACACTTGGGTTGTGGTGATTATCCGGATGTATTCGGAAAGACTTATATGTTGGTTATCTTTAAGTACTTGTTTGCCTATGATGGTTTAAACCTTTAGTTGTTTTGTTATGTTACTTTGGTTTCATGACTTAATATGTTTATTACATGCTATATGATTAAATGTGCTCATACAACTCAATAGGGCTTGCTGCAAATAACCACCAAAACAGAAATACTCTCACACAAAATTCTGAGAAAAATTGTTTTTCTGTGAAAAATGGAAGCCAACAGAGGGTGGCCCCCTTAATTCATAACGGGCGGCCCCATTATCTTTAAGGGGACCGCCCTAGTGAATCACGGGTAAAATAGTATTTTTCCTGCTTTTTGACCCTCTTTTACCTAGTCTCGGCTATCTTTGCCCAAAATGCTCGAACACAATTTGGAACAACCTTAATCTTAGTTCAAAATTCATTACCTTTTCAATCATTCTCTTCCTTTAAATCCCTTCAAATGATATCACCAACACTATCATCCACCCAACATCATACACTAACACTATCAACATCCATTGCATCCACTATCGACGCTTCCATTTCCAAAGCCTCCAAGAGACCAAAAAAAAAATCACACTCATTCAAACCAATAATAATTGTTTGTCGATTTAACCAATGTGATGGACACAAAATTACTCCATCACCCACACTTTCCAACTCTCATCACTCCTAAGTGCTCTCTAATGCACCTCCAAAACACCATCAACCAAATATACTTTCTCACCTCTTTGATACATACCCAAATCACCCCACCTCATCAACATCAACTTTTCACCCAATGGTTACTTAACCTACCAACATCTCTACTCTCTAATGAGATTCTCCCACCACCTCCAACTCAAGAAAATTCATCAATGGTCCATTCACTCTCACCCTTTCACCAATTACCCTACTTGATGTCCAATTTGATACTCCTTCAACCTTCAACCACCTATTGTTGGTCATCCTATTCCTTGGAACCTTCTTAGAGGCGCTACTGATGATTCATGCTTGTGTTGCATCATTCACAATCGTATTTCTCTCATTTTAGATTGAGAGATTGGAACTTCAATATATGTTTTCATATATTGAACACATGCTCTCACAACCACCAACAACCATCATTCCACCACCTCTACCATCTTCACCAAACTAAACATACTCTATGTTTGTCTTCTCAAATAATTGTCCATCCACCATTTTGCAAGCAAGTCCTATGGAGCTTTACTAGTTTTAGGACTCTTTGTAGTTTAAAATTTTCATGTATGTTAGCATGTTATCTATTTTCCTTATGTATGCATGAGTGTGGTTCACACACTATTTTACTTCAATGGGATAATTATTGTTGGTTGCATTACTAGTATGCCATATTTTTCCCTCTTGCTACATGTTAGAAATATTTGTATTGTTCTAACTCGGTTTTGTAGCCAAGAAACCATAGCTCAATTCCTTGGTGCCCTCGAAAGAGGGGGGCACACATCAAGGGGGAGCATTTATTCCGTCGATTTAACTAGCAATTCTCGACGATGTCTTTTTTATTCTACAAAAGGGGGGGGAATGACATTAAACTCACTAAATACTTGTTTAAAAATAATTTTACATTTAATGAGTTTTTAAATTTGATAATTCATCAAAAAGGGGTGATTGTTGACAAATCTATAATGCCTAAAAATTATTATCTATTATTTTTCACATTCTCTTTATCGTTTTGTTAATCACAAAATATAAAAACTTTTCAATGTTAAAATTAAAGTAAAAGTATATTGTAGTAATTTTTATTTTGATAATTAATATCACTTAAAGTTATGAATAAATAATGCTTATGCATTTTATAGATCAAAGGAAATTTTTATCAACTCAAAACTTTTATAAAATGTTGTAAACATTTTTAAAACATTACAAAACATTTTCTACAATTAAAAGAAATGTTTTATTCAAAATAAATATTTTGAAATTCACAAAAAACATTTTCGGACCTAAATACGGACTAAAAAAGAGCCATAAATTCACTAACAAAAGACAAACTGGGGCAGGCCTATTATCTATAGTCTTAGGCGTCCACCCTTAAATACAGGGACGGCCCCCATTAATTTTAAGGGGACCCGCCCCTTTTAAGGGACCGCCCTAGGAGTACGCTCCCCAGTTTGTCCTATAAATACTGAACTTTTCCTTACTATTTTCTCACCTTTTGACACTCATTCTTTCTGGTCCAAAACAGCTTTCTGCCCACATATCCTTCTCTTAAAATCCGTTAATCATTTTAATCATAAAGCTTTTGTTTCCATAGTGATCTCATCTCCATTCTTTCTCAAAGTGCAAGAGAAGAATACTTCCATCATCAAGTGAAAAAGTATTACACCTTTGTGTGTTGTTGCAATCTTATTGCATCCATATCATAATTTGTAAATCTTTTGTTAATTTTGTAAAGTTATGTAGTTGCTAGATCTTGACGATCTTTGTAAGTATAGTTAGAGTAGTGTTAGATAGTTTTGATCTAAGTAGTGTGATGAAGTGAAGTCTTGAAGTTGTGTAGAAGTCTTGAAGTTATGAAGAAGTCGTGAAGTTGTGAAGTCGTGTTGTGATAGATTGGTTCTAGCTAAGATTAGAACTCGACATTTAGCTTTGTGTTATAAATTTGGTGTAAGCAACGTTGTGTACGGTTTTCTCCGCCATAAGGGAGTTTGTTGACATAGTGAAGAAAACTCTCAAGTTTGGTGCTCGGAGAGTGGAGTAGGGCGAAGAGGTGCTTCGTTACCGAACCACTATAAATCCTCGCGTTGTGGTTTGATTGTTCTTACTCTTATCTCTTGTCTTGCGTTATTTTCTCATACTATCTTATTAATTGTTTAGATAAGTATATTGTTCATATTGTGCAAGTGTTGAATTCACATAAAGTCGAATCTAGAATTTTTTCAAACACTTTAAAACCTTAAATTAAAAAGCGGTAAACTATTCAACCCCCCTTCTAGTTTTCCACAAAGGTTACATTAAAAAAAGAAGAATAAGCTGATTATCATTCGAAAAAGGGATGGAAACAATAAAAAAGAGGGATCTACGAAAGTTTGATGGTGGGGATCTATGGAATACTCGTTCA
>BQNB010060963.1:12018-36701 GCA_026074375.1 Tanacetum coccineum
GAGGAACAACTTTTGGAACCAGCTTTGAACTTGATTGTTCATTGTTGTGGTCTTGAATTCCGAGTTCTGAACGGTTATGATCAGAAGTCATTTGATGAAGAACGAGGCCTGAACTGATGTGAACAGACAACATCTAAACTTTGAGGAACGGGGCCTGAAGTGTTATTTTCAGCAGACGCCATTTTTTGTCGTTGTGGTGCGAGGTCTGAACTGTTGTGATCAGACATCATCTAAACTTTGAGGAACGGGGCTTGAAGTGTTATTTTTAGCAGACGCCATTTGAAGATCATCATATCAAAATTCCTTGAAGCCCTATTTTCTGAGATATCTATTTTTTTTGGCAACCAAACTCTGAGTCCTTCCTTTAAAGGATTGAACGATGTACCTGTACTTAAGAGAGTACCTGCACTGACATCAAGAGCTTGTTTGCCTTCACATTGGTTAGTGATATCTTCTTTTGAACCATTTGGGGGTTCACTGTCAACCTTATTTGTGCTAAAGGCGAATATCTTTCCAGTAGGAACCCATTTAAGACCAATTGTATTGAAAATTCTACCCGTCGGTTTCCACCTAAGACAAGATCTAGGATTCATTGTTTTCTCAGGGACAGTGGTAGTCTTTTTGTTTGAGAACCTATGTCCTGTGGGGATCTGTCTTTCTGGGTTCTTAGATGTACTTGACTTTTCTACGGGCATATATCTCTTTGTTGTCTTATGGGATTTTGCATCCTTATTCTGTGCAGAGGTGATATGTGCCTAATTACACATATCTTTTACCTTCAAAAATGAGCTTAAATAACCAAAAACAGACAAAAACTGCCAAATTGTATGGGACATTGCAAATTCATTGAAACTGTCAAGAAAGGCTTTTGGTTCTATGTTCTCCTAAGTACATCTTTGTTTGAAACCCGCTACTCAATGATTATTTGCTTGCCAATTCCTAGGTTTTGGTTTGCACACCATTAGCGTGCTTGGGTATCCTCAAGCAGGATCCAATCCTACTAGTTTTTCCATTAACTTCTTTTTGTCTTTCTGAAGTTTGTGCACTGTTCTTACTTTCTCTAGGTAGTTAGTTATGAACCATGTCCATTGAGCCTACAAATTCTTTAGTGACTGAGATGACACATGCTTTGGGTTATTCCTAGAGGGGCATGGTGCAATCACGTTGGTGTTTCGAATGCTTGTTTTTCTAACTGAGGCAAATATGTTGAGTGATTTTGTTTAAACAAACATCCGAACATTAGTTTTTATTTAACCAGCTGTTTCGTTTGAAAACGCGCTAGTCAGATTCGTCAGGAGAATTTGAAAACAGGAAAGTCGGTTTTCCTATCTATAAAGAAGAACATTTAGGTTTTGGAATTCAGCTGAGCTCTGCGGTTGTTTCGAACAAACCATATGGTTTTATTAAACTGAGTTTCCTACAGGACTTTCCAATGCAGTTCTCGATGGTTTCGGCTCTTAACTCACTTATGGGCTATGTTCTTGTCTTGCAATTTGAGCTTTCAATCCGTGTGTATTTCATGATACGCTGTTCTCGTTCTTTTCGAAATACATTAGATGCACGGTTTTTTCTTTGCCAAAACTGTGTTTGTTTTTCATCTATTCTTTACAATAGTTGTAAAGAAAGTTCTAGATAAATCGAGTGTTTTTCAAGTTTAGCAATTCTACTCTTTGTAAAAGACTTATTTATGAACTTCGTTGTCGCTTACTAGATTCAGTGTGTTCGACAGCTGTTGTGCACGACATCACATCTTTGACTTTATTGAAGATATAAGCATTGCAATTCAGTATAAGCATTTAGGTCAGACATAGAATGCAAATATGAACATGTAACATCTTTAGACACACACTCTTCGAGAAGTAGATCATATATGTTTGAAAATCAAGACCTTTTCAGATTTCAGTTCTTCAACCTCTTTTTCAAGGGATTTAACGTACTCCAAATCGTCATGCATTTCTGTTTTTAGTTCATGAACAAAACAATGACTGTCCAGCATAGTTTTGTTTGAAAGAGGCATTAATAAGGTTTTGATCAAAACTTCCATACTCTTAGCAGTTAGGTTAGGAATGCATATAGTATGATTAGACCAAGCCTTGTGACAATTGTTTCTAAAATGATTGAAGTTGTTTGTCATTTCGTTATAAACTTGTCTACTTTTACTAATGGATTTAGAAACGGGTAGAAAGGACACATTTTTAGCAATGTTTGGTTTTGTTCTGTTAAACGTTTTTCTCCACATTGTCTTCCTAACTGTTTCAGTGTGTTCCAACTGATCAAGATAGGTTTTAGATGGCGGTTTGAAAGTTTCATAAAGACTGTTTTGATATTTGTAATCATATGGTTTCACTTTGTCTTTATCCAATTTTGATCTACTCTCCTTTTCAAGAGTCACTGTCTCTTCCCCATTGGGGCAAAATCTGTTTGCAGGATCAGAAAGTTTCAATGGATCTCATACAACGTGGCTTTTTCAGATTGAGCTATCTTGAGGTACTTTGGTTTAGCAAAGGTTGATCTACCATTATACGTTGCGCATTTGGGTGCTAACATATGAATGGTCTGAATTGACTGATTGCGTTTATAAAGAATTTCATTTAAAAACTTTATTTGTTTGTCCATTTCAATATCGTTGTCAATGTCTTTTCCTTTCCTTAACGTTAAATCCGAAATACCTTACTTTTCTCTTTGACGTTGACCTTCAAATTATGACCTAGCTTAACAGACTCCTTTTTGACTAGCTGCATCGTGTTTCTGATTGGACAACTGATGAAATTTCATAGGTTTTAGTTTTTTTTTAAACCCTTTGTATGTTCAATTGTCTTACAAGCTAATAGTCCTAGAGTTTCATTTAACTTTGTTGAAGATTTTTTATAATCACTCGTTCGGGTCCATTAAGGGTCGGTGTTACTTCTCAAGCTCAGTCTGTTTGGTTCTGAAGTGCAATTCTCAATGAAAACTATACCGAACTGCTAGAAGCCTCCCTAGAGCCTAATGTCTCATCAAGGTTAGTTTTGCACTCCTTCAGTTCTTGAGTTAATGATGCGTTTGCTTTCTTTAATTGCTTTATTACCGTTTTGTTTTCCTCAGTATCAAGAGTCAAATTAGCAATTAAATTAGCAAGCGCAGCACGCTCATCAACACATTCAGCCGCATTTTGATCAACCTGATTATCATTAGTACATATATTTGATGAATCTGGAAGCTTGCTTATCATCCTTCTCCAAAACATATGTGTCGCTAATGGATCCCTAGGTTGCTCATGAATGCTCCCGTCCTCAAATCTCGGGCAAAAAACATTCATTTTCATCATGTTTTTACCTGTTCTAATGGCGTATCAGTAGAACTTGATTCTGCAGGTAAGACTTCCTGAATCTTTTCCATAAAACCGTAATGTACTTCCAATTCCTGTTTATCAATCTATTCATCTGATACAATCCCACTGCTTGTTTCATCTCCTGAACTTGTAACCGATGATTGAACCTCCTTGAAACTTTGCAATGTTGGAATCTGCAACTGTCTTCACTCAACTTATTCATCGTCATCTTAAGTCTGCTCATGACTTGCTCTTTTCTTCTTATACATTTGCTCAATGGAGTCATGTTCTGGATGATTGTTTCCTTGAAAGTTTGAGCTGTCATTTAGGTAATTCTGAAGTTTTCCTTCTTACTTCCGATTCGATTTTTGTTTGTATTTGTCATAAAAAAATTAAATTTGGGTCAAAATTACCTTTTTATGCTATGTTTCGATATATTACCCATCATTTTAAGGAACAAGCAAATGACAAATGAAAGAATAGTTTCTAAGACTTATTTTCCCCTTACACTTAAGTTGAACATTGTCCCCAATGTTCTATAGAACTACCCGTAAGAATGAATAAAAGGAAAAGAAAATAAGGAAAAGAAACTAGTACTCCCCTGGTTTGCTCAATAACGGAGAAGACACATGCGATAACTGGTTAAATTGTCCTCCAAGAATCATCCAATGAAACTTCCTAAGAACTTCCAAGCTTCTTCTCGTCAAATATAACATGTAATCAAAGACAAAGACAACTACACCAAGCATAAAATCGGCGGGATAGATATAAATATAACGAGAATTTAGGGTTTTGACTCTATCAAAGCAGTAAAGATAGGATGAGAGTAATGATGTAATTATAGGTTTATGCAGGTTTACAAAAGAATTACAAATTTTAAATATTGCACAATTTATTTTTCAGAAATACTAAAAAAAATCGAGTTTTTACATTCCTGGAGATGCGACGCCGTCAGGTGTTAATCCCGACGCCATCTCCAGCGTCTGTGAAAAAATATTCTTCATTTTTAATGAGAAATTTCCTGCACGTAATTTTATTAGTTAAATCTAAAGAAATCACTACATAAAAACCTGGAATTAACCGTTACGATCATATGACTCGAAACTGACGCGAATTAATCTAAACAATTTGTTTTAAATGTTTGAATTTAGTTCTTAAAAACTGGATATATTCCCCTACACTTATTTTGTTGCAAATACCTTTGATTGCAAATAAGACGAAGTTATAAACAAACAAGGAATGATTACAAAATTCATTCAAACATAATAAAAAAAACAATAAAGAATTAAAACACACGACACTCCTAAGTGCGGGGAAAATTAACATTGGGTTGCCTCCCAAGAAGCGTTTTTCTTTATTTATGAGTCTTGTAGCTAGACTCGAAGTCACACATTCTTATGTGACTTCTCCTTTATCATCCACTCCATCTTTTATTTTGACAGGAGCAGATCGCTCATTTTTGAAGTTTTTGTTCCTCCATCGGTCAAACTCAATCTCCTTCTCCTGGTGAAGTTTTATCTTTTCCTCCCATTTAAAAACTAGCCTATTTACAGTCATAGTAGGGGCTATAGGTTCTATATCATTCTTAATTCCTTTATCGTCCTTACAAAGAGATTCAGGTATCCTATGGAAGCTTATCTTACTCATCCAGATCTTAGAGTTATGGTGCCTTTATCAAATTTAATCACGGCCTTAGCCGTTGTCAAGAATGGTGTTCCTAATCTCGTTTTCCTTAATGTCTAAGATTACAAAGTCCACGAGGTACACATGCTCAACAACCTAACTAATACGTCCTCTGCTATTCCTAAAGGGTAGATATACGAGTGGCTAGCTACGGAGAGTCTAATATCAGTCTCAGCAGGCCTTTTGTCGGTTAGTTTCATGTAGGTAGAGAGGGGCATGACGTTCATGTTGGATCCTTAGCCAACTAGGGCGTTCATGTTTTTCAGGCCTTCTATGTTACAGGGTATTTTGAAGTTTCTGTAGGAACCCGTTAACACTTCACTTTATACAATCGATCACGAAATCGGAACTAGAAAGAAGAAAGAAAGAGTTGTTCTAGAGATAGAAACTAGAGAGAGAGATGAGAGAAAAGAGAAAAGATATTTCTTAGATATTTTGAACAACTAACTTTTCCAAGTGGAAAAGTTCCTTATATACCCCGACACTTAAAAGTGACGCACGGGATATTTAACTAGGACCCGGGCTCGGGTTTTGCTTAGGATTAAACCCAAAACATATACAATATTAGATTAACTATTGAGCCCGATTCCCAATACTTTCCTATTACAACGTTAACTAATTGATTGACCGAGACTTAAATACATAATGAACGAACTTCATGTTCGACTCAATATTTTGAGGCTAACACGTATCTTCTTCGTTATAGCTTGGATTTTCGAGTTCTCTATATGCCTACGATCGTCATGACATTAGGGGTGAGTATATGTCCAAGACCGGACCGGACTGGCCACGACCAGACCAGACCGAGGACCGAAATGGTCCATATTGCCGGGCCGCGGACCGGACCAAAATGGTACGGTCCTGTCCGGGTCGGTCCGGTCCGGGTCGGTCTTCGGTCCGGTCCGGTCCTACACGGCATTATCGTCGGGTTTTTGGTCGGACCGGACCGACCGGACCGAGGACCGAATTGGTCTAAAATACCGGACCACGGACCGGACCGGGTCCGGTCGTTCCGGTTAGGTCCGGTCTTCCGGTCCGGTCGACGGTCCGGTATGCTCACCCCTACATGACATATAGTATTTTATAAAAATATAAAATAAATACTTTATTTTCGTAATAAAAACAGTAGGTTTTGATATTTTAGTTAAAATGTGTTTAAAACTTGTTTTTATAGGTTTTGAGCTTAGTTAGTTTGCTACAAGTTCTCTACCACACTTTATACTATAAGTCTCATATACTTTAGGTCCTTTAGTCCATCATTTATCCAAGAATATCAAGTGCTCACATTTGTTTATCCATAAACTTCAATAAATAAACTTTTAAACAATTATTTTATATATACTTTTATAAATTGATCCATACTTGTATAATGTTTATACTTCTATTACCACATCTTTTTAACATCAATATAGCATATGAAAAAGTATATCAAACCATGATCAAAAGTAAAAATCCATTTTACATGTTAATATGTTTCCTAGATGGTGATTTACTATATAAACATTATATACACATAAAATCATAAATGTAAAGAGAGTAGGATTTTTAGATGACCTTAGGATGAAGTATGATGAAGAGAAACAAATTCTAAACCCTAGTTTAGAATCAAAACCCAAGCTTCCCAGACTAGAAAACCCTAATTTCCAAGAAAACCCTAATCTTGCACTTTCCTTGATTAACCCTTTTAAATACTAAACCAAGCTTCCAATACACCTTAGATATGTCTAATAATGAACCTTGAACACTTAGATTACTTGTAAAATCAAAAATATGAAATGTATATGGGTGTTTGATTTGAGCCGTGGGCTAGGAGCTTATGGGGAGAGGATTTGTGTGTTTTGCTAGTTGAAAATGATAAGTGAACGAAGTATGAAGTTTACTTGCTATAGTGTGCCTTTTATACTAGAAATATCTAGCTAACTTAACCATAGTTTAGGGCTTGAATGACTAGGGATGGGGAGGGATGAGGTTTTGTGTAAGAATGTATGGAAAATGTGTAAGAAGTTAGTAAATGTAAGATAGTTAGTGAAGCTTGCTTGTAAATCTATACAACACATGTTATATTACAAAGTCAAAACTAAAATATCATTGTGTTTTCTATCTATATGTCCGGCCATATGTATATATGTATAAGGAAATTATATAACTTTTGGATATTGAATTGTGGGTATTTGGTTGAGTATAGATAGGTATTGGTGCTGGCGGGTATGCCTAAATGTATTTAATTGCGAAACGTGAACGTTTTACGTGACCAATAAAAATAAAATATAAAAAGTTGATTATTACTTACGTAAAAATAATATATTGCTTGCTTGACGTAAATTTTAATTTGTTTGGTGCCCATTTATGTTGATTGTTGATTTTTAGTTTACGCGATTTAACTTAACGATAAAAACTAAGAGCAAACGCATAGAAGTTTATAATAAATAGTTAAATATTTATTGACGTAACAAGATGTGAAAATGTGAATTGTTACAAAGTGTGTCGTGGTTTGTGTAATTGAAGTTCACCGCGGTTTGTGTAATCAAAGTTCACCTTGGTTTGTGTAATCAAAGTTCATCGCGGTTTGTGTAATATTCCACCGCGGTTTTGTGTCATCGAATTGCACCGCGGTTTGTGTCATCGAATTGCACCGCGGTTTGTAACAAAGGTTGGTCGCGGTTTATGTAATCGAATTGCACCGCGGTTTGTGACAAAGGTTGGTCACGATTTTTGTCACTGAATTAGAAACCTAATTTCGGTCCAACCAAATTTTAGTGAAACCTAATTTTCACTCTAAGCAATTTCGGTAAAATATATTTTGGACTTTTATTATGAAAATTAATTTGGACTTCTAAGACACGTAACAAGACAATAATTTCCAACAAAACCAACAATTTTAATTTTAGGGTTTCTTCTTGATTTAGTAAAATCCCACGAAAGTCTCACTTCTTTTCTCGTTTTAATCAAGACTTGAAAAATCCCGTGAACTAGAATTCCATATCAAACCATAATCTCAATCACTTCATAAAACTTAAGATCTGATATCCATTCACAACAACATCAAAATGTCAAATACCAATAACAATTTGCAAACTCAAACATCAAATGCTCTTCATAATGCCATCATGGAAGCAAGTGGTAAAGACCGTCCACTAATGTTAGCACTGGTAATTACGTTCAGTGGAAATCCTGAATCAAGAGATACATCGACACCAAACCTAACATTGAACTTATCCACTATTGTCTCCAGAATCCACCCTACAATTTCAAATGGGCTAAAAGAACAATTCTAGTTTTAGAAGGTAGTTCAGAAACCACTATAGAAGGGTACATGGAGAACTATAATAATGTTTCACAAGACCTAAGGAACCAACTAGATGCTGAAGCTGAAGCTATTCAGTTAATTCTCACATGGATAGATAATGATATCTACTCCACAGTTAATGCTTGTCCAAATTCATGTGAGATGTGGAAAGCATTAAAAGGTTGAAACAAGGTGAATCAATCAATGTTCAAGATCTTGAAACCAATTTGTATTAGGAGTTTGGAAAAATCACATCACGAGATGGTGAATCACTTGAACCGTATTACTAAAGGTTTTACGAGATGATGAATGAGCTTGTCAAAAATAAGTGTGATGTTAGAAATCATCAAGTGAATGTTCAGTTCTTACTTCAATTACAACTAGAATGGAAAAGGTTTGTGACACTTGTCAAGCAGAGTCAGGAGTTGAAGACTGTCTCCTACCACAAACTTTATGACATTCTGAAGCAACACCAGAACGAAGTCAATGAGATAAGAGCTGAAAGACTAGCACGTACTGCTAATCCACTTGCACCTGGTGCTCAACAACAACCAGTTTACCATCCTCAAAACCATCCTAGCCACTACACTCAAAATTCCTCAACCAGGCCACAATAAGCTGCTACTAGAAATAGAGGTAAAGCAATTGTCAACTCTCCTCCACCCACTTATGATCAAGAACCTGCAATGGTTGCTAAAAATGATGCATTGTCAAAGGAGAAGGAGATTGATAAACTCATAGCTTTAATCTCTCTTTCATTCAAGAAAATCTACAAACCTACCAACAACAACCTCAGAACTTCATCAAACACCAGTAGAGCAAATCAGGATAATACTCCAAGAATCAACAGAGGAACTGGGTATGATAATCAAAGGGCAGTAAATGTTGCTAGGACTAGGGAGAATGTAGGTACACAAGTGGTACAACAGTCTAAAATTCAGTGTTATAATTGCAAAGAATATGGGCATGTAGCAAAGGAATGTCAAAAACCAAAACGGGCAAAGGATGCAGCTTATCATAAGGAAAAGATGCTATTGTGTAAGCAAGAGGAAGCTAGATTTCAGTTGAATGCAGAGCAAGCTGATTGGAGGGATGGCACTGATGATGAACCTGAAGATCAGGAATTAGAAGCACATTATTTATACATGGCATAATTCAAGATGTTACTCCAGATGCTGCTGACAATTCTAGACCCATCTTTGATGCTGAGCCATTGCAAAAGGTACAAAATGATGATGATAACTATAATGTGTTTGCTAATGATAGAGAACATCCTAAGCAACCTGAATTTATTAATGTCACATATCCGAATGAACACGGAGATACTAATATCACTACTGATTCATTGGATATGAGCAATAATAGAGTAGAGGCTGACCAGGATGAAGATGCAGATGATAATGATCATGATCTTGCTAGAGAACATGATTTGCTTGCTTCTTTAATTGAAAAACTAAAATGTAAAATTGATGAAAGCAAAGATCGTAATAAATTATTAGAATCATCAAACAAGAATTTAGTTGATAAATTGAAAAGTGAAATTGAAGATTTCAAAAACAAAAATAAATGTTTAGAATCATCAAATAATTATTTCAAAGAAGCAAACACTAAACTAGCTAAGACTAATCAGTTAATGTTCAAAGACCTTAAGAAGCTCCAAGCTGAACTTGAAAGGTATCATGATGTGAGTTATGTGTCAATGGTGGAAATTGACTATGCAAAAGCTAAAGGGGATTTGATGTCATACAAAATGGAATCTCAAAAGTCATTTAATGAATATACTCGAAAGATAAGTGATTTAAATAAAACAATTTTAGAAATAAAAAGGAGCTTATTGCACATAAAGAAACCATCTCCATAATGTCACAAGAAAAAGAGGATCAGAAGAAGTTTCACAAAAATCATGAAGACAAAGAACTTGAAAAAGTCATTACTTTGGAAAATAAAATAAAGGTTTTGGATGATATTGTATATAAAACCGGTCAATCAGTTCAAACAATGAATATGCTTAATCGTAATTGTAAAACGAGTTTTGTAAAACCTAAGTTCCTTAAGAAAGCTCAAAGAGCGAATCCTCGTTTGTATGATATAGGTTGCTATAATGATAATCTTGCCTTAATGTTAGCTTTTGAATCTGACGAAACGATTCGTCTTGTCCAAGAAAGTCGATCAAAATTAAGTGATTTAATCAAACCTTTTGATTATAAAAACTTGAATAATCTTTATGATTTGTTTGTTCCACAACGTGAAAAGTCCCTTAAACAGAGACATTTTTCAGAAAGGTCAAAAATAAGTCATACACATGTAAAAAATGGAAATTTAAAAGAGTATTTTAATAAACAAACAACTTTGTTAGAAAAATGGATGGATGAATCCATTCAGTGGGATCAAAAATGTAAAATCTCTAAAGAACTTTTCAAAATTAAAAGTAGTGTTGACACAATTTTTGATGGAATGGAACGTTGCAAACAAACAATTGCTAAAAGGACATATTTTGGTCATATAGATCCGTTCATTCAAAACACAATCGAAGGAAATTTTTGTCCCCAAATTTGAAAAATCAATGCTGATTTAGAAAAATTTCACTTGTGTTTGAAAGAGGAAATGGTTGCTGATTTGAGATACTTTAATTCTCTTGAACATGAAGTAGACTCTCTTAAATCTCAACTGGAAACTCAAAGAACACAGTTTTTGAATGAAAACGACCGACTTTCCAGGGAATATTATTATGATGATCACATGAACGCTATACTTGGTGTGTACACTAGACTTGTTGAAGTTACTAATTTGCAATGTGATTATTTGAAAGCTTTAGAAAAATGTCAAAGTCTTGAAAATGAGCTTTTAAAAAGAAATATGAAGTCAAAAAGTTTTGAAGCACTACAGTGACATGCTATTAATCTTGAACTTGCTTTACAGCAATGTCAAGAACAAATTAAAAATGACAAAGCTTGGAAACAAAAAAATCAAATTCATTTCGAGAATTAAATGTCAAATATTTTGAAATTCAAGACTTGAAAGCTCAATTACAAGACAAAGGCATTGCAATAAGTGAGTTAAAGAAACTCATTGAAAAGATGAAAGGAAAATCTGTGGAAACTAAGTTTGAAAAACCATCGGTTATTCGACAACCGAATGCTTTTAAAAGTCAAAGACAATCAAATTTAGGCAAACCGGCTACTTTTTCAGATTCTCTTGCAAATAAATATTTTTCAATGTCAAAGTCGGTCACCATAAATAATGTGTCTAATGATTTTTCAAAACAAGTCTCCACACAGATTTTGCCTCAGAGAGAAAATGTTGTTCAAAAGAACACAAATGTGATTGCACTAGGAATGTACAAATGAACACTAGGACCATTCAACCTAGAGTATCTTAGTTACCTTAAGAAATTAGGAAAACTAATAAACGCATGTCTTTCTCTATAGGAGGAATTCCCACTACTAGTGTTAGTAGACCACAGCTTAAGACCAATCGATTAGAAGATAGAATCATGCATAACAATAGTCAAGGGAACAAGCAACAAGTAGAAAACCATCGTAGGAAATTTAAGTTTTCTAATAATAAAATGTCTGTAACTGCGTGTAATGACAGTTTGAATGCTCAGACCTTGAATGTAAACTTTGTTTATGTTACTTGTGGAAAATGTGTGCTAAATGACAATCATAATTTGTGTGTTCTACATTATATTAATGGCGTGAATTCTAGGACTAAAATGCCTATGGCTGTGCCTATTAGTACTAGGGAACCCATGCTAAATGTGAACCAATTTGTAGCAACACCCCTTAAGAAAACAGTTGATGTAGAATCTACTAATCAAAAACCTAGAAGCAAAACTAGGAAGCAATATGAGCATATTAGTAAAACATGTAGATGGTGGTACCCTAAGACAACACACCCCGACTATAAATGGAAACCTAAGTCTAATGCAATGTAAGGGTGAGCAAAATGGACCGTCGACCAAAAAACCAGACCGAACCGGATCGACCGAACCAGACCGAACGTATTTCGGTTCGGTCCTTGGTCCATGCTTTTTGTTACATTCGGTCCTTGGTCCGGTCTGGTCTTACAAAAAACCCAGCGATTATGCCTTGTAGGACCGACCAGATCGAAGACCGAACTGGACCGGACCGACCCGGACCGGACCGGACTAGACCATTTCGGTCTAGTCCTCAGTCTAGCATTTTGGACCAATTCGGTTTTGGTCTGGTTCGCGGACTGTAAGCACCCCTAGTGCAATGAATGTTAAACCAAATATTAGTTTTCCTCTACGAAAGAAATATAGAAATGCTAATATTTTGGAATCCAACACTATTAGGGGATCCACTTTGTCCAAAACTTCATTGTCTTCTAATTCTTTTTATGCTCATAGAGATAATACTGTTCATCGTTGACTCTAGGTGCTCAAAGCACATGATGGGAAATCTCAAACTTCTATGTAATTTTGTGGAGAATTTTCTGGGCACGGTGAAGTTTGGAAATGATCAAATTGCACCGATTCTTGGTTATGGAGATCTGGTTTAAGGAAATATCACTATCAGAAGAGTTTATTACGTTGAAGGGCTGAATAAAAATTTATTCTCTATTGGTCAATTTTGTGATGCGGATTTAGAAGTTGCTTTTCGAAAGTCTACATGTTACATCCGTGATTTGAAGGGAAATGATCTACTCACAGGTTCTCGTGGCATAAATCTTTATTCCATCACTCTTCAAGACACATCCACTCCCAATCCAATTTGCTTAATGGCTAAAGCTTCATCATCACAAGCATGGTTATGGCATCGCCGTCTTTTACATCTAAACTTTGATACCATCAACTTGCTTTCGAAGTATGATATTGTGACTGTCCTTCACAAATTCAAATTCATCAAAGATCATCTTTATTCTTCTTTTAAGTTGGGTAAAGCAAAACGTAAATCTTTCAAGACTGAAATTACCCCAAGCTCAAAGAGACGTTTACAAATTCTACACATGGACTTATGTGGTCCCATGAGGGTAGAAAGCTTTAATGGTAAGAAATATGTGTTGGTAATTGTTGATGATTATTCCAGATATACTTAGACTCGCTTCTTGAGATCCAAAGATGAAACACCAGAAGTTCTCACCGATTTCCTCAAACTTGTTTAAAGAGGACTTCATGCTCAAGTTAGAACTGTTCGAACTGATAAAGGCACGGAATTTTTGAATAAAAATCTTCATGCATACTTTGCTCAAGAAGGGATTGAACACCAAACGTCAACTTCTCGAACACCTGAATCAAACGACGTTGTCGAAAGACAGAACCGTACTTTTGTTGAGGCTGAAGTAATTACCATAACATGTTTTACTTAAAACCATTTACTCGTAATTCCTTAACATGAAAAAACACCTTATCACATCATGAATGGTCAAGAACCGTCTATAAAATTCTTTCCTATTTTTGGGTCGTTATGTTACATTGTCAGAGATGGTGAAAATCTTGACAAGATGAAAGAAAAAGGTAATGCATATATTTTTATAGGGTAGTCTACTCAGTCAAGAGCTGACAGGGTATATAACAAGAGAACAAGAGTGATAGTTGAAACCATTCATGTTAACTTTGAAGAATTGCCTCATATGGTGTCAGATCACGTCAGTTCTGGTCCCGTTCAAACAATGTCCGACAACGGCACTTGAACAAGACAGTTTAAGTCCGGTCCCCAAGTCAAGAAAATGTTCCTCAAGCAGCTGAGACAATAACAATGTCAAATGAGATAGATTTACTATTTACTCTGATGTTCGATGCATTAGTCAATGGAACTACTACAATTATGTCAACTCTTCCACTGTAACTGCTATTGATGCACTTATCAATGTTAACAACACAACAAAACTCCATCTACTTCAACAACCATTGCTGCAGATACATCTCCATTGAACATTCAAACAACACCTATAACTACAAGTCAAGCACCAACTATCACTGATATTGAGAACATTAATCAAGCAGAAACTCAAAAAGAAAATGCACAAGTTGAAGAAGACGAATTTATCAACATCTTCAGTACACCTATACATGAACAAGGGAGACATCTTCTCGATATGTTGATTCGTCAAACATGCATACATTCTATCAATGACATCCTTCAAAACATCATTAGAAATCCTTCTCAATCAATTAGAACAAGACATCAGACAGAAACAGATGGCAAGATGTGTATGTTCGCACTCAGTGTGAGTCAAACCGAACCTAAGAACATTAAAGAAGCCATGGCTGATTCTGCATGGATTGAAGCGATGCAGGAAGAACTTCACCAGTTTGATCGATTAGATATAGGGGAATTAGCCGACAAACCACTCTACAAAAATGTCGTTAACATAAAGTGGCTTTGGAAAAACATACGTGATGAGGAGAATACTGTAATTCGTAACAAATCTCGTTTTGTAGCTAAGGGATACAGCCAACAGGAAGGAATTAATTTTGAAGAGTCATTTGCACCATTCGCTAAGTTGGAAGTTGTCCGGTTATTCGTTACGTATGCTGTACACAAATCATTTTCAGTATACCAGATGGACGTCAAGACAGCATTTCTTAACGGTCATCTGAAAGAAGATATGTACGTCAATAAGCCAGATGGATTCATAGACCCACATCATCCTGACAAAGTCTATTGTCTCAAGAAGGTATTATATGGACTCAAACAAGCTCGAAGAGCGTGGTATGATGAACTCTCCAACTTCCTGGTATCCAAGGGTTTTCTAAAGGTTCTATTGATCCAACTCTGTTTATTACTAAAAAAGGGGAAGACATATTACTTGTGCAAATTTACATTTATGGCATTATTTTTAGTTCTACGAACCCAAAACTTTCCAAAAACTTTAAATAGCTAATGCACAACAAATTTGAAATGTTTATGATAGGGGAGCTGAAATTCTTTTTAGGAATTCAGATCCACCAATCCCTACGCGGTATCTTTATTAACCAAGCTAAGTATGCTCAAGAGATACTTAAAAAGCATGGTATAACCTCATGTGATAGCATTGGTACTCCAATGGCTACTAAACCCCTAGATGCTGATCTGAGTGGAACTCCTGTTGACCAAACGAAATATCATAGCATGGTCAGAGCACTCATGTACTTAATATTAAGTAGACCAGATATTGTACATACAACATGTTATTGTGCTCGATATCAAGCGAAACCAACTAAGAAGCACCTCAAGGAGGTTAACGGATCTTTCGGTACCTTAAGAATATCATAAACATGGGACTCTGGTCTTCGAAGGACACCAGTTTTAATCTAACTTCTTTTTCAGATTCAGATCATGCAGGCTGTCTCGATACACGTAAAAGCACATCTGGTGTAATATAATTTCTAGGAGGTGATAAGCTAGTCAGCTGGTCGTCAAAGAAATAAGACTGCACTTCAATGTATTCAGCAGAAGCTGAGTATGTGTCTCTATCTGCATGATGTGCTCAAGTTCTCTGGTTGAAAACTCAGCTCACAGATTATGGCTTTCACTTTGATAAAATACCCATGTATTGTGACTCAAAGGCAGCGATAGCCATCTCTTGCAATCCATTCCAGCATTCATGTACCAAGCACATTGATGTTAGATATCACTTCATAAAGGAATAGGTTAAAAAGGGTATAGTTGAATTATTCTTTGTCGGAATTGAATACCAGTTAGCTGACCTGTTTACTAAAGCCTTACCCAAAGATAGGTTTAACTATCTCATCAGATGACTCGGTATGAGATGTTTGACTCCAGATGAACTGGAAGTTCTAGCAACCGAATCTGCTTAATATCTATCAAACATCGACTTGTATATATATTTTTTCTCTTTATTTTGATTTATAAATATTTTTGAAAAACAAAATACAAAAATATAAAAACTACAAAAAGAAAATACAAAAATATAAAATCTAGAAAAACAAAATACAAAATCAAAAAATCTTCAAAATTACCAAAAAGAATCTTCTCGACGTGTCTCTTGGAATCGATAACATTTAAGTAGCTAGAAATGTTGATTAATACTGACACGGGTATGTAAATGAAGTTCGAGCAAGAGTTCAAAAGTTTCAAA
Organism: Tanacetum coccineum; assembly: GCA_026074375.1. Classification (NCBI taxonomy): domain Eukaryota; kingdom Viridiplantae; phylum Streptophyta; class Magnoliopsida; order Asterales; family Asteraceae; genus Tanacetum; species Tanacetum coccineum. The sequence goes on from BQNB010060963.1 coordinate 28,344, forward strand.
ACATGTCATTTCTAATTTTTCTTAATGACTTATGTACATTTTAGTGCATAACTTGGATTTTAATGTAAGGAAACTGTATCTTTTAAGATAACTTATCCTATCAACGCGAAAATCAATTTTCTCGAGTCTTGGGCACCTATACAAAACATTCAAAAGTTTTGAGCTCATGACAATGGCTTACAGTTACTTCAAACTGTAACCCGGACCTAAAAGTAATAGGGAAGTGTACGCTTCAGTGCACTTACTCTAAAAATAAAAGATAAGTCTTCTATCATGTGGTTTTTCAAAATCGTTGAGCACAATTTTTCAAGAAAAACTTTATATGTCAAACTATTTGCATAACAAGTGGTATCTTTTAAAATTGTGTGTTCAACACTCCCTCCTCACAAACTTTTCCAAAATTATGGTATCAATTTTCTCAAAAATTTCCTCAAAAATGTCATATTAAATGAACAGATTATTAAGGGGGAGCTAATAAAACCAAAGCCTTTAATGTATTTAGGGTACATCACCTAAATTTCAGATTTATGTATCCAAAACATTTCGTGTAAATTAAAATGTGGAAACAATAATGTCAATTAAAATAAACTAGTTCAACTAAGGCATCTCACTCTTCTACAACATATTTGTGTTGTCAAATCAATTTTTTTTTGTAATTGTCAAGTTGTTAAAAAATTAGTTGGGTAATCACCACATACCGTGTTGAAGGGGAGCTATCAGAAAAATGAATTCATGCAATATCGTGGTATAATTTTTCTCCCCATGGAATTTTTCATGTCATAGATTTTAATCAATTGGTATTTCAAATAGTAAAAGTTTTATTATTTTAAAATAAGGGGAGAAAATGTGATTAAATGTGATATAGAAGAATGTGATCTTTAAGACTCTCAGTGCAACTATTTCCTTCATGTGCAAAACACTTTCAAATCTCAGAGCACATGTGTAGGGGGAGTATTTCAAAATGTCTGTATCAAAGGTTTTATGGTTCGATCTCTATACCCAACAACCAATTAACGCCTGACGTCGATGAAGTCATAAGGTGGTTAAGGTTAGGTATAAGTTCTATGATCCAACCAGAACCGAGGGATCTACCCATGGACATTCCATAGTTAGATTAGAAGTCCTTAGGTATGATTGGAGAAGAATGAGAATAAGGGAATAATGCTAACTAAGGTTGAGCTAACACTGGAACAATCACAACAAGGTGTTAGTGATGACGTTTTGGTAAGCATTGAAGTGGTTGAAGAATGAAAAATAAATGTATGGATAAAGGGTGAAAAGAATGAAGCCCTCCACATAACTTAGGCAGAAACCGGGTTAATACATAATATATCAAAATCACAAAGATGATTGTTGGCATTGAAGAAAACCATCATGGACCCAGTAATGCAATGCACAACCTTCCTATCTATTCGAGTTTCTCTCAAAAGAGACGTGTCTCATTTGTCACGAAGATACACACGTTATCTATTGACTTTCTCACTCCGAATTAGTTGATATTGAATAGGTAGCAGACAGCTCCAGCCTTTAATTACTAAAACCAAACTGCACAAATCAAGTACAGAGCCAAGAGAGATCAAATTATAAATCTCATTAGGACACAATTCATGTATAACACTTGTTGTTCATCAAAATGCAAAATTTGGTAACAAAGAGTCCCACGCATTATCCTTGCGATCTTGCCAGAACATGCAGAGTGATACTCTTTAGTATTCACAGTGACGAATGGAAATCCTTCCAGTTTCATCATCAAAAACAGTGAAGTAGGTGATTTGCAAGATTCTATATGAATCGAGCTTGTGCTAACTAGATATCGATTTTGGTCCAGTAAATGAATTGACGAATTAATCAAAAAGATAGTAACTATCTTATTCACTCTTATCTTGCTGTCTGCTTTGAGACGTTCCGATAATGAGAACATGCAAGCATGGTTAATCTAATACACATGTGTTAGAAGATCCTACGCTTTAAGCTAGAAATCAAGTCAAGGAGGTTCTTCCAAATTGAACCTACTTGATCATATGTATAATATTTATAGTTTAAAATGGTCCTCACGGAACCAGAGGTTATTGTAACCGAATCTCGACGAATGATAAATCCATATTCGTCCATATCTGCTATTTATTACTAACATTCAAATGCTGGTACAAACGTCAGTGTTGCAGCCTTCATTCTAGCTAAGTCAGATTTATTACCACATGGTCATACTCAAGCTTTAAAAGTCAAATAATTCAACATCAAGACTGTTACTACTGAACAAGAATGTAATCGTTCAAAAAGCTCAAGTTCATGTCAAATTCAGCAACTATGTAATTACGAACTTCTTCATCATCAAAGATTTACAAAATCAAATAAGGAATTATCCTCTGGGAATTGTTAGCCATAGTCACATTAAATAGGGGAGATTGTTAGCCATGATGAAGAAGAGGAGGTGCCAGCTTTCAAGATAAGTATGAGTATGTCGGTCAAGAGCACAAGTTGATCAAGAAAATCAATTCAAAATGATTCAAGTCAAGGAGATGAAGCAAGATAAAGATCTCAAGAATCAAAAGTTAAAAGATGAAGTCTCAAGATCAAGATCACATAAATGACATAAAAAGAATGTGTCTTAAGCATGAATGAACAGAGCCATTACAAGCAAGAAAAGATGAAGACAAGACCAAAGAAGGCAAAGCTCAAGAGTCAAATCAAATCTTCAACATTAGGGGAGATAAAGTTAAATCAAGATAACCTCCAACATGAATGTCTTCAGTCAAACAAGAAAGTCAACATTGGGGAGTTAGAAGTCGACCTCAACATTGGGGGAGATTGTTAGCCTTATTTATATATAAGTCAAACAAGAATATCGTTGGTTGATATGAGGGTTGCGAAGACTTCTTAGGAAGTTTTACAATCCCCTAGGCAGTGTACCTAATCGCTGCAGTGTAGTATAGGAAAGACTCGGGGGTTGTTATCGTTCTCTAGGGGAATAGGTTGGGAAGGCTTAATAACAGTCTAACATAATTCTAGAGGTTAAGAGAAGATTCTTTTTGTGTTTTTATATTTTATGAAAGTAGGTAAATCAATGGTTGAGAGGTTGGTTTGTTTAACTAATTACTAAACTAATTAATATCTAATCTACTAGTGATAACTTTATGATAAGCAAATGCATTTACCTAATCATACACTACTCCTCAAATTGCTTCTCCTAGATCCGTTGCTTCGTCATACTTGTGATGATCCTTCTAAGTATTTCCTAGGTCATGAACGGATTACACGAACCCGTCGTCTATTTAATATTTCGTTAAGGCAACGCACAAGTAAGGTAGTATGAAGACTATTACAAGGCCCCTTAGAGTATATTAAATGCATGTGAAATAACTTAAGAGGGATAAACCATATAGTGGGTAAGGTAGTATGAAGACTGTTATCGATGGTATACTTTCTACACTAATCGCGTTTCCCTAGACATATCAACAGCGATACAGACAAAAACTAGTTTTCTAAAGCCTAACACGCACATCAAGAAGCAACATCAAAAGGATTTGCAATCTATGTTTCATGCAATCATAGATAAATACAAAGGAGGGTTTAGCCTCGCATGTTATAAAGAAAGCATGAAGATAAATCAATCAAACAACACATAGACATATTGAATGATTAATGATAAATAACCTTACTTGATTAATAATGGATTCAAGGTAGTACAATAGGATTTTGAGGCCCTAAAAACGACCTATAAAGCTCCTAAAACGACTAGGGTTTGTTTCCCTAGGTTTATACAAAGTTATCCCAAAGTTACACACTAAAACCCTAAAAACGGATTTATATTTATAGAGATGTTGATGCGACGGCGTTGCTTTATAATCTAGACGCCGTCGCCACGTAGACAATTCTAGATCCTCTTTAAGTCGGCCACGTCCTGACGTCGTCGCCAAATTCCTTACGTCGTCACTAGATAGATCACGACGGCATCGCTTTATACCTGTGACGACGTCTCCAGCCACTGTTTCCATAAATCTTTAAGAGATTTGGTGTAGGTTCGTAATCTTGTCCGTTTCTTCTCCAAATAAGCCATAGTCACGTGTATTTCCTCCAAAAGCCATCCAAGGGCTAAAAACTTGAAAATAAACGATTAAGCACGTAATCTAGGCATATTTGCATGATTTAAGGGGTTAAATAACCACGAAATAGTGTATAAAACGACACCTCATCAAATATCCCTACACTTGGGATTTGCTTGTCTTCAAGCAAATGGGCTTTTCTACCTAGACAATAGCAATATGAGGGTCATTTAACCTACTCTTTTAAAGTATTTTACAACAAAGCCTTCTAGACCTCGTAATTAAAAGCACAGAAAGTATATACTAGCACCTCACATAAGTGTTTGGGATTCTCTCTTTCTCTCGGGTGTATAATAAATTATAACATAACAGGGAAACAGAAAATCAACACTCATTACCTGTCATAGCATATAAACTACCATAGGGTTGGTAAAGGAACAAACCTCCACCGCTAGGCGCAAGCATTATTCAATACTATCTTAGAGGTCTTTTAAAGGGTTGTGGGGTGTAGATAACATTAATGGAAACGGAAATGGATGGGATACATTTGGGTGGTGACTTTGGCTGAATTTAGAGTGGATGGGTTAGCTAATTATTTATAAGAATACACGTTGGTTTGGTTGCTAAGCCAAAGACTCAGACAAAATATACAAACTCTACAAAACTCTACACCAATCTCTTTCTTTTTATTTTCTTGACTCGAATATAAACATAAACATAATCAAATGGCAGCCCGTACATTTTTTTCACTCTTATTTTATATACATTTTTTTCATACACTTTTGCCCTGCTATTGCTTAAACATATAATACATCATGGGGGTTTATAGATACACCCCTACACTTGAACTTTTACATACTTGATTATTTACAATCTAACTAATGACCCGATTTGAGGTGGATCAAAATAACATGTAGCGTATTGAGCTCTATTGGGAGTAATAAATTACTTATTCCCTAATTCTTCCTAAGATGAATACTACCATGAATCCCAATCGTCCCAAAATAGTATTTACAATGATAAGGACTTAGCAACCGTGTACTCAATAATTAACTTAGGTTAAAACAATAATGTACTAAAGGTAAGTACATACAAGGTAGGCTAAGGCGATTTGGGTGTAACGATAGGTTTAAAGGTGACAATGCTCTTCATTAATAGTTCGGCTTAACCAGAAAATTACGAGAACCATGAAAAAGGATAGGCTCGAAGGGTTGTACTAGGGGTATCCTGCACTAAAAATGAGTGTATGGCAAGTGTGTGGGATAGCTATATGATCGATGTGGCCATAATAACAGTTACAAGTTTAAAACATGGGTTAATCCTAGTGCCTCTTTTTATGAAAATTCCTTATATGTACTTTGTCATGTCTTACGAGATGCATCACAAAACTAAGTTCTAGAATTTAATATACTACCGGTACACTTATATAATTTAATATCGATACCAATGCTCTAGAAAAGGCGACAAAGACCATACGTACACATCCATAACGACAGAATAGACACATATGACTGCATTCTAACCTTAACTCGAGAAAGTTAAAGGTATAAATTATCTTGGGTATCAATAATGGATACCAGAAATCCTAAAGATCTAAAGGCGAGCCTCTCATTTTTGGGGAGGAATTTTGAGGGTTTTTGTGCTAGTCCTACACATTCTTATCCATGAGATGCTATTAATACTTGGTTTTCGTCAGTATGTGTCATAAAAAAAATTAAATTTTGGGCAAAATTACCTTATTATGCTATGTTTTGATATATTACCCATCATTTAAAGGAACAAGCAAATGGAAATTGAAGGAATTATTTCTAAGGCTTATTTTCCCCCCACACTTAAGTTGAACATTGTCCCTAATGTTCTATATAAGTACTTGTAAAAACGAATAAAAGGATAAGAGAACAAGGAAAAGAAACTAGTACTCCCTGGTTTGCTCAATAATGGAGAAGAAACATGAGATAACTGGTTAAATCGTCCTCCAAGAATTGTCTAATGAAACTTCCTAAGAATCTCCAAGCTTCTTCTCGTCAAATATAACATGTAATCAAAGACAAAGACAACTACAACAAGCATAAAATCGGCGGGATAGATATAAATACAACGAGAATTTAGGGTTTTGACTCTATGAAAACAGTAAAGATAGGATGAGAGTAATGATGTAATTATAGGTTTATGCAGGTTTACAAAAGAATTACAAATTTTAAATATTACACATTTTATTTTTCAGAAATACTAAAAAAAATTCGAATTTTTACATTCCTGGGGACGCGACGCCCTCAGGTGTTAATCCCGACGCCATCTCCAGCGTCTGTGAAAAATTCTTCTTCATTTTTAATGAGAAATTTCCTGCAAGTAATTTTATTAGTTAAATCGGAAGAAAGCACTACATAAAAACCTGGAATTAATCGTTACAATCATATGACTCGAAACTGACGCAAATTAATCTAAACAATTTATTTTAAATGTTTGAATTTGGTTCTTAAAAACGGGATATATTCCCTTACACTTATTTTATTGCAAAATACTTTTGATTGCAAGTAAGACGAAGTTATAAACAAACAAAGCATGATTATAAAATTCTTTCAAACATAATAAAACAAACAATAAAGGATTAAAACACACGACACTCCTAAGTACGGGAAAAATAAACATTTGGTTGCCTTCCAAGAAGCGCTTTTCTTTATTTATGAGTCTTGTAGCTAGACTCGAAGTCACACGTCCTTACATGACTTCATGAATGCTCACATGTCCATGAGTGAGCCATTCTTTCATACTTTCATCTACTTGGTATTCGGGACCTAGGTTCAAACAATTCATGTATATAAATTTGTTCTTTTCGTATGCGTTCTTGAATTTGTTAGTTAGATCTCTTTGACTCAACACAAGGATGGGTGGAATATTACTCCTTGAAACGTGCCCCCAACGTTTAATCTTAATTATAGTGCGGGGCATTTGGAATGTGTAATTATCAAAGATCCTATTGAAAGACATTAATTCCATAGCGCAATCATATTCGAGTTTACTGATTTTTGGTATGTGTTTAATTACACATACCTTTGACCACTAAAACGGACTTAAATGACTAAAAACGTACAAAAAATACATTATATTTGTATGTTTTGCATTTGTATTGTGCATGTAATGGATATCCAAGAAAAGGAAAAAAATCGAAGCCAAAACGACAAAACAGAGCACGAGAACAAAAAGACCGTAAGAAGTCAAAAAGACCAAGTCAAAGTCAAAGTCAATCCCGGGAAGTGGCATTGGAAAAAGCATCAAAAACCAAACCCGAAAACCTAAATTGCCAAAAGTGGGCCCACACGTACCCACCTAGTGGGACCGGGTCAGCCCACTTATACTTTACAAACTTTATAAACCCATAAACCTTATAAAAGGCCCAAAGTCCCTTTTAACTATAACTGGCCCAAACAAGCCCAACATTACCCCTTTATAACAAATTCCCGTTAACCCTTAACCCTTACCCCATTAGTCCTTTAAGGACTAATGGTGCAAACACAAATATAACTCCAAGGACTAAATTTTCAAGACTCAAGGACAATGGATGCAATGCACTTATACATCTTGAGGGGCTTGTCCTGCTAACTTTCCAATCTTTCAAAAACAGTGGGAACAATTATACATCTCTTTCAGTTGTCCTGTCTCCACTACCCTCCAAAATAACAAACCAACATTATTCCCCTTTCTTCTCCCCCTTGTCGACCAACCTTATCCATCCTAAATGCCACCTTGGCAATCCCTTGCAACCTCATTCGTCAAGAGAGCAAGACAAAAGATCAAGGGCTATGATGACATGACTTGGACACTACTCAAATTCAATGGCCAAGATGAGTCTTTGAAGGCTCTCACACAACAAACACACCTGCAAGAGCTCTCACAAAGAAAGCACACTCCTAGAATCTTCTTTTGATTAGTATAAATAGAGCTCACTTGTAAGCCCTTGGGGGCAGTTAGTTTTTCTTAAGTTTTTTTTTTCACCTAGTTGTAATTTTCAGCTTATTTATAGTGTAACCTTTTAATATTATAATGTTTTCTTTATGAATTAATGAAAATTAAAGTTTTATCTTAAAACCCGTTTTACTCATTTGTGTTTAAAAAGTTATCAAGAATCTTTCTTAAGCTTATAAAAGACCTTATTTAAGCATATTATTAAACTGTTTTCATATATATATACATACATATATATATACATACATATATATATACATACATATATATATACATATATATATATATATATATATATATATATATATATAAATTAAGCATAATGTTTTCTTTATGAATTAATGAAAATTAA
>BQNB010060964.1:0-36701 GCA_026074375.1 Tanacetum coccineum
ATGCATTATATTCATTGTACTTGCTTGTTCTCAATACTGAAATGTCTCAAAGCAGACAACACGATATAAGTGAATCAAATAGTTACTATCTTTCTGATTGAGTCATTAATTCATTTACTGGACCGAATCGATATCCAGTTGACACAAGCTTGATTCATATAGAATCTCGTATGTCACCTACCGTAGAGCTGTTTGAGGTTGACTCTGGAAGGATTTCTATTCGTCACTGTGAATAATAAAGAGTATCACTCTTAATGTTCTAGCAAACTTACAAGGATAATGCGTAGGACTCTTGTTAACATCTTGTGAACTTAATGGTGTTCAACAAGTGTTTGTCATGAAATGTGTCCTAATGAGATTTATTTATTGATCTCTTGGCTCTAGACTCGATTAGTGCATTTTGGTTTTAGTACTCAGAGGCTGGATCAGACTGCCACCTATTCAATATCAACTAACTTAGAGTGAGAAAGTCAATAGAAGTTGTGTGTATCTCCGTGACAAATGAGATAAGTATCTGTTGAGAGAAACTTGAATGGCTAGGAAGGGTTGTGTAGTGCATCATTGGGTCTATGATTTCTTGTCTTCAATACCAGGTTTCATCTTTGTGAAAACTGATGGCATATGTATTGACCCGGTTTTTGCCAAAAGTGTGTGGAGGGTCGCTTTGTTTTTACCCTTTATCCATACATTTCTTTTTCATTCTTCAACCCCTTCAATGCTTACCAAGACGTCATTACATACACCTTGTTGTGATTGTTCCAGTGTTAACTCAGTCTTAGTCGGCATTATTCTCGTTTCTCATTCTTCTCCAATCATACCTAAGGACTGCTATTTCTAACTATGGATTGTCCTTGGGTAGATCCCTCCGATTCTGGTTGGATCATAGGACTAATACCTAACCTAACCACCTTATAACTTCAAAATCGTCGCAAATTAAGATGTTGTTGGGTATAAGATCGTAACCATAAAACCTTTTTCGAAGAGTATAAAGCACTTTAAGTCGTTTAGATCACTTATTATTTTCAAGATCACATTTTAATTACATTTCTCCCCTTATTTTAAATACTGATTCAGTTAGTCTTTGAAATACCATGTGATTAAAATTTGTCATGACTGTTTACAACGATCTACCTAAGCAAATCCTTGAAGCTCAAAAGGAAGCGATGAAGAAGAAGAAGAATGTGAAGGCAGAAAATTTGGGGAGATTAATTAAGCAAATATTCGAATTTCGCCCTGATGGAACGCGTTGTTTTGGAAATTATGTTTGGTTGCCGCGATTCAATGGATTAAGGGATTTGATTATGCATGAGTCGCATAAGTCCAAGTATTCTATCCATCCGGGATCATACAAGATGTATCAAGATTTGAAGCTGTTGTATTAGTGGCCGAATATGAAAGTTGATATTGCCACGTATGTTAGCAAGTGTCTGACTTGTACGAAGGTTAAAGGTGAGCATCAGAAACCGTCTGGGTTGCTGCAACAACCTGAGATTCCTGTTTGAAAACGGGAAAGGATCACTATGGATTTTATTGGTGGACTGCCTAGAACGCTGAGTGGGTATGATACGATATGGGTCATTGTTGATCGATTGACCAAATCAGCTCATTTCCTACCGAAGAAGAAGATGGATAGCATGGAAGTAACTCACGCCTACCTACCTTAATGGAAGTTGTGGTAGGGCATAATGTTACTGATATCATCATTTCTGATTGAGATAGCCATTTTGCTGATCTAGATTCTGGAGATCACATTCAGGAAGGAGTTGGGGATAAATTTGGATATGAGTACGCTTATCACACTCACAACGGATGGTCAAAGCTTGAGTGGACTATACAAATGCTTGATGATATGTGGCATGTTGGTGATCGACTTGGAAGTAATTGGGAATCGCCATCTGCCATTTGGGCAGAGTTCTCATACAATAATATAATTACAATGCAACGTATCAATGTAGCGCCATTCAGGATTTGTATGGACAGAAATTGTATATCGTTGTTTGCGGAGTTGTGGTTGGAGATAGACACTCATTGGACCAGAATTGATTCATGAAACGATCGAGATTATCATTCAGATTAAGTAATGCTTGCTTGATTGCTCGTGCAGTCAGAAGCTACGCGGATAGAAGATCTACAGCCGTTGATTGAATTTAAAGTAGGGGGGGATATGGTAATGCTGAGGTCAGTCATCCTGGGCAAGGGCGTTATTCATTTTGGAAAAGCGCGGAAAGATGAGTACTTGTTACATCTGGCGACATACAGGATGTTAGCAAAGGTAGGTCTGGTGGCTTTACAGCGTTTAGAAGAACTACCGAAAGAGTTGAAAGGGATTCATAGTACTTTTCATGTTTCCAATCTCAAAAAGTGTCTAGCGGATGAAAATATCATCATCCCACTTGAAGAGATTCAACTTGATGATAAGCTGCACTTTATTGAAGAGTCGATAGAAATCGTAGACCGGGAGGTTAAGCGACTTAAACATAGTCGGATACCTATTGTTAAAATTCATTAGAATTCGCGAAAAGGTCCATAATTAACTTGGGAATGTGAGGATCAGATTAAGAATAAGTACCCTCATCTCTTTATGAGTAATGATGAAGCGGGGAAGAGCGGATAAGTCAAGTTGAGCACCAGGATGGTGCTCCTTAAAGGAGAGGAGAATGTAACAACCCGAGTTTCAGGTCAACGTTTATCCCGAACTATGATAATTATTTTACTACGTAATTGATTTTAGTCGTTTGTGCTATATAAGGTTTGGTGAAAATTTCCATTTCTTAGGAAATTACAAGCCGTGATTGAGTTTCTATTCATTTTTAGCGTCCGAGAAAGTTAGAAAAATTTATATTGTCGCTCTGAGAGAGTGATTATTTTATTTTTGTATTTTAGGGCTTTTCCCCCGTGTATTTGCAAAAACCGTGTTTAAAGGTCGTGTTTTACGTGATTTAATGTTTTATTAAATGTTTTAAACTAAATTTAGTGGGACGGAATAAAAATATTTACGAATGTGGTGGGACCCGAGTCTTTGGTCGGCTAAAATAACGAAATAAAAACCTTTGTACTAAAAATAGAAGGACTTTAAGGATGGAGGGACTATTTGTGTCAAGTGGCCAAACTATAATCCTATATAAACCAACTTATACTTTCATTATTTCTTTTACAAAAAAAAAATTCTTCCTCCCTCTCCTTTGTTCACCTACGACCGGCCACACCTTCACACACACCAAACACATTGATTTTTCGACATGCAATACAATCCGAATAAATTTTCTTAATCCTCTCATCAAGACCTACACATCCCACTAAAAATATTACACATGCAATGGGTATTTTTAAATTTAGAAATTGGGTTGAGTTCATGTGGTTTTGATCTAAAAGAAAGGTTTATAGTTGTTAGATAAGTGTTCTTGCAAGTTGGTTTGATTGAAAAAGGTTTTGGTTTGTTGTTTGGGGTTGCGTCCAAATTCGAACCAACAAGGGGAGCCAAAACGAATTTTTGTTATAGCTTTGTGAGTATTCTAGTTACATTTTTATATGATTAATTTGATGATATTGCATATTATATGTCATGTGCTATAAGATTCAAGTGCGGAAATTATTGAAAGCATATTTGATTATTGATTGAAGTTTGATGGTTTTGATATACTTAAATAGGCTAGTTAAACATTCTTTGATAGTTGGTTTAAGTCAAAAATGTTATTTTAATGGGTTTTGAACACATCAGGTTTGACCAGAAAGTTTGACCGCCTCGTAGCGAGTCGAGAAATTTTTGGAAGTCATTTTTGATTATGAAAAGTGATAGAGTTCGCTTTTAGCTACGTTTCGCTAGGTGACTCGTCACGTAACTCTTAATAACGAACGTTTTACGGCCGAATTAAGATTGGTCATTTTTGGTGTAAAAAGTCAACTACGAAGTTTGACTTTTAAAAGTCAAACTTGCGTTTACTTTTGAATATGGTTTATAATGAGCAAAGGGTTTGTAATGTTAGTTAATTAATGATGAAATAGGAAGTTCGGATTATATTATCTTTATTTTCGGCAACTTTCTAAAAATAGAAACTTTATGGTAAACGAAGCGTAACACAATTGTAATTGTTGTACCTTTGTGGGTGCGTCAAAGTAAAATGTTTTGCGTCGAACTTGGAGATTGTAGTATATGATTTTATATGCGTAATAGTTATATATATATGTGTATATATATATATATGTTGAGTTAGGATCAAATAAGAAGAAAACTTAAAATGAGAATGATAAGAAGAAACCACAACCACACATTTTAGATTTTTTGTCACGTTACCGCTATATATTGTATTAATTAGGTCGCGGTTGAGAGTGAAGTTATTTGCGTTGTTTTAATTTGATGAATTTGATTCTTTTGCTTATGTATGTTCATAGCTCTCATTTTAAATCTTTTGTTTGTTTTATAATCCAGCGAGGGGGGATACATGTTTGTTTTATAAAATCGAGCACATATGATTTTATGGTATGATGGACCCGATTATGAGATTGTTTCCGCATAAGTAGATATTGTCAAAGTCCCTTATTTCATGAATCGTTAATTCGCTTGTGAGGTGTACGCTTAATGCATTAATAGATTATTGGTTTGACAAACACGGTCGGGTCTGATCCTTTTGAACACCATGCTGAATGGACGTTTGTATTAGAAGTAGTAGGTATTATGGTCAGAATGTGACAACCGTAATTTAGCCGAGGGTGAGTTTAATTTTAGTGTTTAACTGCCTGGTTTATGAGTTTTGTATTATGCGCTTAAGATGAAATTAACGATATGTATGCTATGTATTCGTGCTATTATAGTGTTTGTGATAGTTGAAATGGAATGATTATGTCTATTTCATTTCATATGTGACAGTGATTTCAGAAGTATAGTGATTTTCGTTATTTTATCTTCGGTAAAATTAAAGAAGTATGTATCGTTAAGTTTCGAGTTGAGATTAATTAGTAAATTGAGATTTTATAATTTATTTATAAAGTAATATGTAAATAATAATTTGGGGAAAAATAATAATAAGTAGTGTAAGTGTTTTACTTTAAGTTAAATGTATTTATTTAAGTATTTAAGGTAAATAAGTAGTGAATAGTTTTGTATTTTTAAAAAAATATAAAATATATATAGGGGGGGAGAACGAAATTTTATTGAAAAATAAATAAATAAAAATTAATTTTAATAAAAGGGATGTTGGTTGGATCGGTTATAAAGAAAGATAAAAAAGGAAACAAATGTGATTACAATTAGGATTCTAGGTAGTATAAATATAAGAGCAATAAATCCCTAAAACACTTTTATCTCCTCTCTTTGTTTGTTCGACCGATTCCATCAAGAAAAAAATAATTTAATCAAGAACCAAGGTGGTGATTCAAGTGTAATCAAGTAAAGGTTTAGGTATGTTTTCAATTAAGTTTTTGTTTAATCTTTTTATAGTTAGTAACTTTAATTGATGGAATAATTATGGTTCATAAATTTTCTGTAAATTAATGATATAAAACTATATGGGAGTGTTCGGGATTCGATTTAGAGCATGTTGGTGTAAACGGTTTAGTTTAGAACGCGTTAGATTGAAAGTTAATGTTTGACAGAATTTTGGATCGTGTTGATTGAATGATATCTTAATGATAAAAATGAGTTTTGGGTTGAATCTTGTGCCTAAATTGAAGTTCAGAGAGTTTAGTTTCCAAAACATCCAGCCCTGAAAGGTTTTGAGGTCGGGAAGTTAGTCAAAGAATTTTTGCAAGAAAAGTTGTCAAAACAGTAAATTCGGGTCTGATTTGGGTCTAATTTTGGGGAGTAAAACCCCTACTTAAAAGTTGAGTTAAGGCTTGGGAAAATCAGATGTCATATTTTATGTGTCTATTAACTCCAGCTCAAAGCACAAGTATTCATTCATTGTCTAAGTATTTTTAGAAAAATCAAACTTTTTGGTGTGCATTCAGATCTGAATTTGAGTACTTTGTGATGTTAAATTTTTATAAAATAGTTAGGCTTAATATTATTTTTTCTAAAAAATCACAGTAGTTCATTACCCATTGGAAGGTAGGGGATTGAATGATGAAAAATTTTTTTGGTGATTCTAGGTTTTTTGTTTTATTTTTTTTTTTTTTATGGTCTTAAAGTGACTACAAATTTCGCCGAAAAACTAGAAACAAGAATAATGTTTAAGGTATTTAGAGTATATGTAAGTTACGAGGAATGTATGGTAGGGGTTATCAATCATAATATAAAACCTCAGTATGTCCATCAATTGATAGTTACATCGTCTTGGGCATTTAGCCTAATCGCGTGTAACATGGGTTTTATTTGTGTTTAGTTGATGTCAAGGATATTGTGAAGTAGTTGTGCATTAGGTGAGTTTCATAGCCCCTGTCTAAATTATTTTCTTGGGGCGGAAATGATGCAAATGGTTTTGAAATGTTTTAATTGCTGTGATTATGTGGTTTAATTGATGCATGTCTTTTATGTTGTGCTGATTTGTTATGTGACTAAATGTTTGCGCTAATGTTGGAGGGGGTAACGTTCCTACCCATTGTTGCAGTGCTTCGGTTCGGGGGTATAACTTTCATAACACAATTGTTGTGTGCTTTGGATCAGGGGTAACGTTCCTACCCAAATGTTGTGTGCTTTGGATCGAGGGTAACGTTCCTACCCATTATTGTGAGACATGCTTTGTGGCTTGGATCGGGGGACACGTTCCGTCCTAGTTATGGTCGATTTGTACGTATGCATGTTAGCCTGTATAATAGTTAGCTTAACTGTCCTGCCATATTCTGTTTTTATTAATCATAGTAATTGAATTAAAGCTTGATTGTGGTGTCGTTAATCATGTGACTCTCACCACCGTTGTGTTGACGTTTTAAGCATCATTTTTAGGTGAGCATGTTGGGGGTTTTGAAGCTAAAAGTGGCTAATGATACCTTAGGATTGCATATGGAGTTTATTATGATTATTGTTTCGTATCGTTTTATGGATTTTTCTTGATGTGTTGGATTTCTTAGGTTGGTTGAGACTTGTTAGTCTTTGTATTTATGGACCCTTTTTCATTATGCAAGACTCTTGTTGTGTTATGGTGTTGTCAATGGTCACTTTGTGTCCCTTTATGTTTTGTTTTATGCATGTAGTTTTCTCTATTGTTGGCACCATTGTGTTATGATGATACCCATTAAGTTACGCCTCGTGTTTTCGTCTTGGCGGGTTGTGATAGATTGGTATCAGAGCCTTTGGTTATAGAGAAGTAGGTGGTTTGACCTAGACCATAACATTGGAGTCCTTTATATAGCTGCATAATAGGATCTATATGTTTAGCTATCTAGGTGTTTTGTATTCTTGCTTTTCTTTATGTTTTATTTTGACCTACGAGTTACTCGATATCAAAAGATTCAAAAAAGGAGCCAATTAAGGAGGAGCCTCTCAAGGGACCGAAGGAGGAGCCTCTCGAGGGACCGAAGGAGGAGCCTCTCGAGGGTCAACTTAGATCTCTTGTCGGATGCTCGTAGTAGGCCTGGACTCGCGAAGTCGGGTGACTTTTGCGAAAGCAAATTCGAACCCAAGCGAGGCCCAGCATAAGCTTATTACGTCATTTACCTTGACATATTGCTATTATCAAAGATTCCTTTCGGATATTTTGTATTTTCGGGCACTATAAGGCTTTTGTTTTCTTTCGTTTTCGATTTTAGTTTTATATAAATAAGTATTTCTTTGATGGAGCATCGTAGTTGTGTAATATTGGAGTCGTGTTAGATGTGCAATGTGGTATATGTGCATATATGTGTGTTATCATTGAGATGTGTCTTGAAAATAAGTACACGTGTGAAAGGATGTGGTTATAATTATGGGTGGCCAACATAATTACAAAGGCATCACACATGTAGACTTGTGGCCATGATTGCATTAATCAGTGTTTGCTTGTTAGTTGGTAGTGTAAGATGTTATATTATGTGCGGTTGTATTATAAATAGTTTCATAGTTGGTAAGTTTCCCTCCTATCTATCGTTTGCGGATACCTCAGATACCTGTTATTCCTATTATTATAATTATTGAGTTTGTTCGTCTGCTCGATTATTCGTTCGGATATATAACCCTTATTTAGCATTCCTTGTATGAGAACATTGTCGTATTGGATGTTCTAACTTTTTCTATTTGGCGTCTTGATGAATATTTGGTTGTTTCGGATTCTGGCTTCTTTAGATATTGGTATGTTTCATTGGTTCTTTCGTGGTACTGATTACTCGTATGAGTATCAAAATTTTCTTTTAAGCACTAATTGTTCCTAACATATTAGTGCGGATCATTACTCCGTCCTTTATATATCCTTTGGTTTTCGTAACATGTTGCAACATGTTAGTACCGACGTTTTTTATGGTTTTTCTTTTGATCGTGAGTATTGATGAGTCTTCATGTTCTTCCCTTTTGGTTCGTAATGTCTTTGTATGAATTTCTCTTGTGCGTGTTCGCCTCCCTGTTATTCTCACTATATGGTTCCCGGTACTTTCTTTCGCTTTCAAACAATAAAATTGTGTTAGAGTCTTTACGGTATTTTACAATCCCTATTGGTATTACGATGTCCTTGTTTTAGTAATATATTTATATTGATGTCGAGTTATGAAAATCCTTTTGAAGTATATCTTGATGGTGTTTGGGAAAAACTATTTTTGAAATGATCTTATTAATACGTTATGGACATAGCTTTTATGTGAATGTTCTTATGAAAAACTATGATTACAATGATTTTTATAAAACGATGTGATACAGGTTGACTGTCAATACTATGTTTAAAATGATATTTATGAATAAGATATGTTTAAAATGGTCTTTACAAATAGGATATGAAACTATTTTTTTATGGTTAATAAATTTTATTTTTATTATGAAAAGTATATATAAAATCATTTATAATGGTAGGATGCGATACACCGTTAAATAACTGTCTCTATATTTTTTTATGACAACTATATTTAAAAATGAATTTCTAATATTTATTTAATAGATTATTTTTTTATATTTAAAATGATTTTTATATTTAAAACGACAATTTTTATTATTTATAAAATTTATTTACTACCAATAATATAATATTAAAACTATTAATATCAATTATATTTAAACAAAATACAACAATACATAAATCCCACAATACACTTAAATAACTCTATTTTAACAAAATACATTACAATATATTCACAAAATAAATCTTAAATTCTTACAATATTACATATCATTAAATATAATTTAAATAAAATACATAAAACTTAAACAAATCAAAAAAACCCCCCAAAAACCCCCCCATTTTATAATATTAAACCCCCCCCCCCCCCCCCCCCCCCCCCCCAAAAATCCTAACCCCCCCCCCCCCCCCCCCCCCCCCCCCCCCCCCCCCCCCCCCCCCCCCCCATTATTTTTTTTTTATATCCCCCACCCCCCCCCCCCCCCCCCCCCCCACCCCCCCCCCCCCCCCCCCCCCACCCACACACAAATTTCACTTGTGAACCTTTATATTTTCTAGCCCTTGTATTCGATATCCATTAGCTACCCCGATTCGATAGTTCGTAATCCATTAGAATTAGTTTGATATACGTTTTATTCTGACACAAAGTTCTCTACGTGGGGAAAGACCTGTGTTGTTCAAAAAGAAGGACGGTTCATTACAATTGTGCATAGACTATCATGAGTCGACTAGCTGGACCCATGAAATCTCCCAAGATCAACGACTTGTTCGACCAGTTACAAGTTTCGCGTTATTTCTCTAAGATAGATATTCATTCCGATTATCATCAGTTAAGAGTGCATGAACAAGATATTCTAAAGACCGCCTTTAGGACGCGGTATGGACATTTTGAGTTTACGGTTATGCCTTTTGGATTAATCAATGCACCAGCGGTTTTCACGGACTTGATGAACCGGGTGTGCAAGCCGTATTTAGGGACATTGTCGTCATTTGTGTTTATTGATGATATCTTGATCTACTCAAAGTATAAGGAGGAACATGAGGTTCATTTGAAGTTGGTGTTGGAGCTGCTGAAGAAGGAGAAGTTGTTTGTCAAGTTTTCCAAGTGTGAATTCTGGCTACAAGAAGTTCATTTTCTCGGACACTGATTGATATCCAAATACGTATATAAGGATAATATCAATAATAGTATAGTAATAAGTATTCCGTAAGGATTTAAGAAGATTACTTTTATCCAAAGTAAAATTCAAAACCTTCCGAGTCGTATCCCGACGAAGTGTGAATTGAGAATCGGTTAAGTTCGTGATCGCCTGCTTTGAATGATTTCAAGGTTTTGAGTTGTATTCCTACTAGCAAAATGCAACATTAAATAAAGACAAGCAAAAAGCAATTAACGATTGGACCTAAAAACGTTAACGGGAATCCTAAAAAAACGCGACTTAATACCTAAACTATCTAAATATTAACCTTAGTACTATTTTTTTTATTTTTTTTATAAATCTAAATGATTAAAAATATTAATTTTTTTAGAAAAGGAATTATATTTTTTTGATTCTTATTTTATTTTTATGAATTAAAAACTATTTTAATCTAAAAAATTAATTAAAAATACTAAAACTATTTTAAAAACTCTAGAAAAATTATGAAAAATGCTCTAAACTATGAAGAATCTATGAAAAATAAGAACTTGAAAATCATGCTGAGCAAATAAGCAGTAAATTAGCTAATAAGCCCGAAATATAGCAAAACTAGAAAAAGACTCTTAAATCATGTAATGTGTTGAGGAATTTAATGAATAAGTCCAAGGGGCGAGATGTATTGAGTGTGTGGGTTGAGGTGTTGGTGTTATAAGGAGAGGTCACAGGTTCGACCCCTGTGACCTTTCTTTTTTTAAAAACATTTTTTTATTTTTCTTTTTGAAAAAGCTTCTAATCACTAAAATAAGCCCTTTTAACCAAAATAAAATTTTTGCTGAAAACCAATAATAAGCTAGGAAAAGCTAGAAAAAAGTGACAGAATGCTTAAAAGACTTAAAAGCTTAACTACTTAACTGTTTTTACACATAAGCTTCTATAAGCTCAAACTTAGTCCAAATAAGCTATAAAGTCCTTAATCCAAACTTAATAAGCAAAGCTAAACCCAGAATAAGCAATTCCAACAAGCCATAAGCTCAGAAATCCAATTTTAGCTTTTTTTAAAACTGCAATCAAAATAGCCTAAGAAGGCACTTTTAAGCTACTTTTTAAGCTACTAAACTAATAAGCTAGACCTTAAAACCTAAAAACAGATTAAGTTTGACTTCTAATTAACACATAAAAACTAAAATTAAGAAGTTTTGTTTAGAAAATAAGTTAGAAATAGGACTCAAAAACTGACAGTTTATCTAAACTATTTTTTTCTTCTGATTTTTAAAGTTTGAAAAGTGCTATATGCAGCCCTATAATTAAGCTACTAAAAGCTAATGTAAAAACTCAAAAGCTAAAATCAGATGAAGCTTGGTATCCAAAGAGCTTATGCTAACAAATTCAGACCCTAAGAAACTCAAATATAATCTAAAATTACTATAAATCTGACTTTTTAAAAATTTGAATATTCTACTTGATAACTATGACGTTTAGGACTCAAATACTAAATTACCATTTCATTCTTAACTAAATCTAAAATCAATGCATAAAGTGACTCATAACAAGCATAAATGGACCACATTAAAACGCACTCTAATCTTATCTTAAAAAAATAGGCTTTGTTACCAAACTAATTGACCACGGATTCAAACCATGGATCCCATGAACCTAAAACTAGATATTTAAACTTTAAAACCCAATTTAAACTGACTTTAAGACTCAGATTTAAGCTTGATAAAACTTCTTCAATTTGACAAAAGAGACCAAGAATTACTACTTTATGTTGAAAATAAGTTGTTATCTATAAACAACATATTATGAAATAAGTTTCTAAGTCAGATTAACAATTACAACCACAATTTAAGAACTTATTTATAAGCTAGGAATATAAAGCATATTTTGGTTTTCAAATAGTTTGACTAAAAATTAAGGAAGCGTAAGACAGATTAAAAGAAGCTGTAAAAACTAGATTCATAAGCAAATCATTAAGGCACATAAGCAATAAACAAATAGATATTAATCAACTCAATTAAGCAAAACCATTAAGCAAAATAAGATAATGCTTAATTTAAGCTAGATTATGAAATAGACATAATGGAACTATTCAATTTCCTTGTCAAAAAGGGATCAAATGCTTTAAAAAGCTCCAGACTTTCTATTATAAGGTCTGGTGGTGTCCATAAGCCCATCCAGGTTTGGTTTATCATCCAATAAGCTGAGGAAATTTAGGGGAGAGATTTGAGATGAATATCTAAACTTAGTTAAGCTTTTGAAGACTTAACTGAGTAAAAGCTGGCTTAAGTAGTATTTGAGAGCTTATAAAGCTTATTAGATTAAAATTAAGCTTATTCAAAACATAAGTGCAATAAGTAAAAACATGATAGAAACTGAATTAAATACTAAACAGAATTTATTGATATTTAAAGTGAGTACATCTTTTAAAAAGGAAATACATCAAAGGTAAGGACAAATCAAGCTAAAATTTGAAACAATAAGCTAGAATACTAATAAACTTAGCTAAATTCCTCACGCCTCAAATCTGTGTGTGGAGGTCTCCTTTTATAGGGGAGAGGAGAACCTTCTAGCCTTCTAGGATGCTCCTCATCAATCAATCCAAGCCCTTCAATCAAACCGCCTCAAAATCCTCATCTTTTAAGCCGTTGGATCATGTGCACGTCATAATAGCCAATTAATTGTTGAGTGTTTGCCAGCGTGGCTAAAAGTCGAGGTGTCAAGGGTCTGAACATTCTTCTAGATGGATTTGTGCGTGTGTATGGATTGAATTACCCTGTGTGTGGTGAAAGTGAAAATGGAGGGAACGGGGAGAAGGATAAACAGTAATATTTGACCAGGGAGTTATAAGGTGGACTCCTTTGACTGGGTTTTGGTGTTAGGCTTGGTTAATGGTTTTGGGCTAGGATAAGGATTATAGGTTTAATGGATTTAATGAAAGTTATGTTAAGGACTAATGGTGTAATTGGTTAGGACTAATGGTGTTAGTCCCCAAGGACTAACTTTGTAACAGTTTTTAGGGTATTTTAGGGTTAAAGGATTACAAGGGTTTGATTTGGTTAAGACTTAAGATAAATTCATCTTTAGCTTCGATTTCTTGTACTCTTTCCATTCCCGTGCTCGGTTTTATCCGTTTTGCTTCATTTTTGTCCTTTTGTGCAATATCCGTTACCTGCAAGACATAATTCATAATACAAATGAATACAATGCATTTTTCTGTATTTATTGGTCCATTATTGGTCTTTTTAGCTCAATTTTAGTAGGTAAAAGTTATGTTGTATTTAAGACATATCCAGCCAAGTGTTTAACAGTTTGGAATTCACATAGACGCTGGTAAGATAGAGGCTGTGAAGAATTGGAAGGTACGTAAGACACCATCCGGGATACGATCATTCTTAGGATTGACAGGTTACTATCGATATTTCATCGTGAATTTTTCTAAGATTGTGAAACCCGCAAAATGTTCTATGACTCGAAGAATCAGAAAGTATGAGTGGCCAAGAACAAAAGGAGGTTTTCAGGTTAAAACCCCTCCCCCAAAAAAAATGGACAATTTGTGAAATGCACCAATATTGTCATCTGCCTGATGGATCCAAAGAGAAGTTGTAGTTTACTGCGATGCCGTCGAATCAAGGACTTTGGTTGTGTATCAGAAGAGGCTAGGTAATCGCCTATGCAATTACATGGACAATTTAGATCAAATTTATTACATAAACACACGACCTAGAGTTGGGGCAGTAGTGTTTGGCTCTTAGACTTAGAGACATTTTTGTACGGTAATAGAAGAGTGTGTCATTTATACGGTCATAAGAGTCTTAAAACTTATTCGATCAAATGAGTTGTAATATGCTGCAAAGGAGGTGGATTGAGTTATTCATGTGAACTATGAGTGTGAGATTCGTTACGCGCAATCCGAGAAAGGTCGAATGTAGTGGCTGATGGCATTAAATAGAAAAGAGGGAGTGAAACCAAGACGAGTACGGAAAGGTCATGAATATTAGTCAAGTGTTAAGGACAAGATATTGGCTGCTCCAGGTGAGGCGTCTAAGGTAAAGAACGCGTCGGCAGAAATGCTGCGTGGCCTGGACCAACTAATGGAAAGGAAGGAAGATGGAGGTATGTATTTTATATGGGTTCCATTAATAGGTGATGTAAGGACATTAATATGAGCTCAGGCTAAATGCATCAGGTACTTGATACAATTCAGGAGTGGATAAGACGTTACTTGACCTTAGGAGACTATGATGGTGGCCATGTATTAAGAAGGATATTGCTACCCATGTTAGCAATTGTTTGACTTGTTTAAAGGTGAATGCTAAAACATCAAAGACCTTCAGGGTTATTGCAACAACTAGAGATGCCTGAGTGGAAATAAGATAGAAAAACTATGGACTTTATTACAAGGTTTCCGAGATCAAGTAGTGGGTATGATACGAATTGGGTGATAGTCGATAGACTAACTAAGTCAGCCCATTTTCTGGCAATACGAGAAGATTACAAGATAGAGAAGTTAGCGAGGCTTTATATTGATGAGATAGTAGTAGGGCATGGAGTACCCGCGTCAATCATCTCAGATCGTGATGGAAGATTTACTTCAATGTTTCTGGCAAATATTACAGAAAGCCTTAGGGACGCGTTTGGATATGAGTGCGGCTCATCATCCTCAGATGGATGGACAAGGTGAGCGTATAATTCAGACATTGTAAAATATGTTAAGAGCGTGTGTGATCGACTTTGGTGGCAGTTGGGATGTTCACCTACCATTAGCTGAGTTTTCTTGTAATAATAGTTACCATTCGAGTATTCGATGTGCTTTGTTTGAGGAACTGTATAGAAGGAAATGCAGGTCGCCCGTCCTATGGGTTGAAATTAGAGAAAGTAGATTGATTGGAACAGAATTAGTGTAAGAGACGACTGATAAGGTAGTCTTGATAAAGGAAAACCTCAAAGTTGCAAGAGATCGTCAAAAGAGTTATGCTGATAATAGGTAAAGCCACTAGTTGAGGTTGGAGATCAGTGTTTACTAAAGGTTTCGCCAGGAAAGGCGTGATACGTTTGGAAAGCTGAAGGGTTAAGTTGGTACTAAGGTAATGTAGGACCATTTGAAAATCTTGAAAGGTCGGTCTGTAGCCTTTCAGTTAAGTTGCCCAAGGAATGAGTAGTATGGATTGGCATATTCCACGTGTCAAATTTGAAGTAAGCTGTTTAAGATGCTAATCTGCATGTGATTGGTGAAATCAAGATGACAAAACTTTCATTTTGTTGTGGAACCCATAGAGTTTTGGACGTGAGGTTAGGAGTTGAAGCGTAGTAGATATCCTTGTGAAGTTCTTTGGATTCAAAAGCGTGGCCCTGCGTATTCAAGTGGGACGTGAGGTCCATATGAAAGCGTAAGTATCCTCGTTGTTGTTGACCGTGATGTTGGAACCTTACTAGTGAAATTTCGAGTTGAATTGTTCTAAAGGAAAGGGCTACTGTGACAACCTTGATTTGGCGAGATAGTTTTAAACCATGTGTTAACTTGCCATGGTTTTATGATTTTGGAATTATGTGCTTAAGATGAATTGGACGTATATGGGTTATGATGTTTCATTGTATTATAAGTGTTTGTGTAGTAAAAGTGAATGATGTGTTTAGGTCATTTCATTCGTTGTGATGGTGATTTCGGAAAGTGTAATGATTATCATATGTTTATAGTCGGTAAGAAGAATTGTAGAAGGATGTATCGTTAAGTTTCGAGTTGAGATTAATTAGTAAATTGAGATTTTACAATTTATTTATGGAGTAATAAGTAAATAATAATTTGGAGAAAAATAATAATAAGTAGTGTAAGTGTTTTATTTTAGTTTTGTATGTTATTTAAAAGTATTCTAGGTATAAGTAGTGAATAGTTTGTTTTTTTTTTTTAAAATATATAAAATATATATAGGAGGGGGGAGAACAAAATTTTATAGAAAAATATAAAAAAAATTAATTTAAAAAAAAGGGATGTTGGTTAAATCAGTTATAAAGAAAGAATAAAAAAAGAAACAAATCTGATTACAATTAGGTATCTATGTAGTATAAATATAAGATCAATAAATCCCTAAAACACTTTTCTCTCCTCTCTTTGTTTGTTCAACCAATTCCATCAAGAAAAGAAAAAATATATATATTTTTTAATCAAGAATCAAGGTGGTGATTCAAGTGTAATCAAGTAAAGATTTAGGTATGTTTTCAATTAAGCTTTTGTTTAATCTTTTTATAATTAGTAACTTTAATTGATGGAATAATTAGGGTTCATAAATTTTCTGTAAATTAATGTTATAAAACTATATGGGAATGTTTGGGATTCGATTTAGAGCATGTTGGTGTAAGCGGTTTAGTTTAGAATGCGTTAGATTGAAAGTTAGGGTTTGGCATAATTTTGTTGATGGCATATTCCACGTGTCAAATTTGAAGAAGTGTTTAGCGGATGCTAATCTGCATGTGCCATTGGATGAAATCAAGATCGACAAAACTCTTCATTTTGTTGAGGAACCCATAGAGATTATGGACCGTGAGGTTAGGAGTTTGAAGCGTAGTAAGATATCACTTGTGAAAGTTCTTTGGAATTCAAAGCGTGGCCCTGAGATTCACGTGGGAACGTGAGGACCATATGAAAGCTAAGTATCCCCGATTGTTTGTTGACCGTGCTATTGAACCTACTAGTTAAATTTTGAGACGAAAGTTCCTAAAGGAAGGGATACTGTGACAACCTTGATTTACAGAGGTTTCAGTTTTGTACCTTAGTAGTTAATGGCATTGGTTGTATGATTTGGACATTATGTGCTTAAGATGAATTGATGATATATGGGGATATGATATTGCATGTATTATTAGTGTTTGTAATAGTAAAATGATTTGATTTAGTCAGTTTCATTTTCGTAGGTGATCGGTGACTTTCGGAAGTATAGTGATTTTTCTTATATTTTTTATAGTCGGTAAATTGAAGAAGGATGTTATCGTTAAGTTTCGAGTTGAGATTAATTAGTAAATTGAGATTTTACAATTTATTTATGGAGTAACAAGTAAATAATAATTTGGGGAAAAATAATAATATAAGTAGTGTAAGTGTTTTGCTTTAAGTTAAATGTATTTATTTAAGTATTTAAGGTAAATAAGTAGTGAATAGTTTTGTATTTTTTTTTAAATATATAAAATATATATAGGAGGGGGGGAGAACAAAATTTTATAGAAAAATATAAAAAAAATTAATGTTAAAAAAAAGGGATTTTGGTTAAATGTAGTAGTATAAGAAGTATAAAAAAGAAAAAATATGGATTACAAGTAGGGTATTAAGTAGGTATAGTGCTCATAATAAGATCAATACGATCCCCTAAAACACTTTTCTCTCCTCTCTTTGTTTGTTCAACCAATTCCATCAAGAAAAAAAAAAATTATATA
The DNA here is from genome assembly GCA_026074375.1 of Tanacetum coccineum. Lineage (NCBI taxonomy): Eukaryota > Viridiplantae > Streptophyta > Magnoliopsida > Asterales > Asteraceae > Tanacetum > Tanacetum coccineum. The sequence goes on from BQNB010060964.1 coordinate 17,510, forward strand.
TTTTAATCAAGAATCAAGGTGGTGATTCAAGTGTAATCAAGTAAAGATTTAGGTATGTTTTCAATCTAGGCTTTTTGTTTAATCTTTTTATAATTAGTAACTTTAATTGATGGAATAATTAGGGTTCATAAATTTTCTGTAAATTAATGATATAAAACTATATGGGAATGTTTGGGATTCGATTTAGAGCATGTTGGTGTAAACGGTTTAGTTTAGAACGCGTTAGATTGAAAGTTAGGGTTTGGCATAATTTTGTTGATGGCATATTCCACGTGTCAAATTTGAAGAAGTGTTTTAGACGGATGCTAATCTGCTTGTGCATTGGATGAAATCAAGATCGACAAAACTCTTCATTTTGTTGGGGAACCGCCTATAGAGATTTTGGACCGGAGGTTAGGAGTTTTGAAGGTAGTAGATATCACTTGTGAAGTCTCTTTGGATTCAAATGTTTATGGCCCTGAGATCATGATGGGAAACGTGAGTCCTTATGAATGCTATAGTATCCTCGATTGTATGTAGGACGTGCTTTGAACCTACTAGTTAAATTTCGAGACGAAAGTTCCTAAAGGAAGGGATACTGTGACAACCTTGATTTAGCGAGGTTAGTTTAACAATTAGTGTTAACTTGCATGGTTTTATGAGTTTGGAATTATGTTTTTAAGATGAATTGACGATATATGGGTTATGATATTCATGCTATTATAAGTGTTTGTGATAGTAAAAATGAATGATTTAGTCATTTCATTTCGTATGTGATGGTGATTTCGGAAGTATAGTGATTTTCATATTTTATAGTCGGTAAAATTGAAGAAGGATGTATCGTTAAGTTTCGAGTTGAGATTAATTAGTAAATTGAGATTTTAAAATTTATTTATGGAGTAATAAGTAAATAATAATTTGGAGAAAAATAATAATAAGTATTGTAAGTGTTTTATTTTAAGTTATGTATTTATTTAAGTATTTAAGGTAAATAAGTAGTGAATAGTCTTGTATTTTTTTATTAAATATATAAAATATATATAGGGGGGGAGAACAAAATTTTATAGAATAAGAATATAAAAAATTTAATTAAAAAAAAGGGGTGTTGGTTAATTTCTAAGTTATAAAGAAAGAACTAAAAAAAGAATACACATAAATCTGATTACAATTAGGTTATCTATTTAGTATAAATATAAGATCATATATTGTCGCCCTTGTAAACACTTTTCTCTCCTATCTTTGTTTGTTCAAAACCAAATTTCCAATCAAGAAAGAAAAAATATATATTATTTTTTAATCAAGAATCAAGGTGGTGATTCAAGTGTAATCAAGTAAAGATTTAGGTATGTTTTCAATTAAGCTTTTGTTTAATCTTGTTAATTAGTAACTTTAATTGATGGAGAATAAATTTGGCGATTCTAAATTTCTGAAAATTTAATGTTATAAAACTATTATGGTGACTTGTTTGGGATTCGATTTCAGAGCATTGTTGGTGTAAGCGGGTTTAGTTCGAACGCGTTAGATTGAAAGTTAAGGTTTGGCAGGAATTTTGTTGGTCGTGTTGATTGAATGATATCTCAATGATCAAAAAAACGATGTTTTTGGGTTGAATCTTGTGCCTAAATTGAATTTCAGAGAGTCTAGTTTCCAAAAAGTCCAGCCCCGAAAGGTTTTGAGGTCAGGAAGTTAGTCAAATAATTTTTGCAAGAAAAGTTGTCAAAACAGTAAATTCGGGTCAGATTTAGGTCTGATTTCGGGGAGTAAAACACCTACTTAAAAGTTTAGTTAAGGCTTGGGAAAACTCAGAGGTCATATTTTATGTGTCTATTAACTCCAGCTGAAAGTACAAGTATTCATTAATTGTCTAAGTATTTTTAGAAAAATCAAACTTTTTGGTGTGCGTTCAGATCCGAATTTGAGTACTTTGTGATGTTGAATTTTTATAAAATAATTAGGCTTGATATTATTTTTTCTAAAAAATCACAGTAGTTTATAACCCATTGGGAAGGTAGGTGTAATGAAGGAGAAAAAATTATTTGTGTGATTTAGTTGTTTATTGTGGGTCATAAAAGTGACTATAAAATTCTGCCAAAAAACTAGAAAACAAGAATAAATGATTAAAGGTATTTAGAGTATATGTAAGTTATGGGAAGTATGGTAAGGGGTTTATAATCATATATAAACCTAGTAGTCCATTAATTGATAGTTACGTCGTCTTGGGTATTTAGCCTAATCGCGTGTAACATGGGTTTTATTTGTGTTTAGTTGATGTCAAGGATATTGTGAAGTAGTTGTGCATCAGGTGAGTTTCATAGCCCATGTTTAAATTATTTTCTTGGGGGTGGAAATGATGTAAATGGTTTTGAAATGTTTTAATTGCTGTGATTATGTGGTTTAATTGACGCATGGACTTTTATGTTGCTATATGTTATGTGTTAAATGTTATGCGTTGTTGGAGCGAGGGTAACGTTCCTACCCAAAGTTGCGTGCTTTGGATCAGGGGTAACGTTCCTACCCAAATGTTGTGTGCTTTGGTTTCTAGGGTAAGTTCAGACATTATATGAGACATGATTGTGGCGTGGATCGGGGGACGCGTCGTCCCTGTTATGGTCGATTATACGTATGCATGTTAGCTGTATAATTGTTGTAGCTTAACTGTCCATTCCTTGTTCTGTTTTTACTTGTATGCATTATACGAATTATTTTACTTTTAGTCACGTACCGCTATATATGTATTATATAGGTTGCGGTTAAGATGTGAAGTTAATTGCGCTTGTTGATTTGATTGAATTAGATTCTTTTGCTTAAGGTGAGTTCATAGCCTCGCAATTAAATCTTTTGATTGTTATATAAACCCGCAAGGGGGATACATGTTTGTTTTATAAAATTAACACATATGATTTTATGGTATGTTGGACCCGATTATGAGAATGTTTCCGCATAAGTAGCTATTGTCGAAGTCCCTTATTTCATGAACCGTTAATCGCCTTGTGAGGTGAACGCTAATGCATTAAATATATCTATTAGGTTTGACAGCCCCGTCCGGGGTCTGAATCCTTGTGAACACCATGTTAAACGGACGTTTTGTATTTAGAAGTAGTAGGCATATGACAATAATACCTTGTTTTGGGGCAAATTAACATATGAAAAGATATATGTATTGTTAACGTTCAGTGTCATGAGCTTATTGCGTGAAAGAAAAGAGATGTTATACATTGTATTCATTGCAATGTTTTCCTGAGAACTAATTATGTGTTCAAAGATTATTAGTTATTGATTATTTTAAACTCTATGAATTTCACTCAACAATTTTGTTAACGTTTTAAACATGTTTTATCCCAGGTAACCAAGGATGAAGGCAACGATGGCGTGGAGGTGTCGTGTGTGTGATGATTTGGTGAAAGACTACCTATGTGTTCTTTGTCTTTCAAAAACAATGTCTTAATGTGTTTTAAAACAATGTCTTTAATTTGAAACAATTGTCTTTCCAATGTTGTAATGGTTGTGGTTACGATTCCTGTGGGGACCTAAACATATTTTATCTGATTAAATAATGAAACACATGTTTGTAAAACATCTCATTTTGGGTCGTTTTCTATTATCTTGGTGTATTATGCTATTTAGTAACACCCATTGTAATTTCTACTGCGCAATCCAAAAATGGGGGTGTTACAAAACCGTTGGCAAAAAAATTAAGCAAACCACTGCCAAATTTTTGAACAAACCGCTGTCTCTTTCAAAGCACTAAACCGCTGCCTAATTTTACCAAACAGTTGTTGACTTTTTAACTGGGCAGAGTTTCATTTAGATAAACCATAAAAGGAATAAACCGTTGCACCTGTATCAAACCGCTATGCAGAGGTTTAAGCAAACTGCTATGCAGAGGTTTAAGCAAACCGCTATGCAGAGGTTTAAGCAAACTGCTATGCAGTGGTTTAACCAAACCGCTGTACGATATTTTTGGGGACCACTATCAAACCTCTGCTAGTACTATTCTTTTGTTCTTTTGCTAAAATTCGACTAACAAACAAAACAAGGTACTTGCAACACCTAACTACTATTAAGAACACCTTGGCTTGAAAAATAAGCCACAAAAGTTTCAAATAAGTTTAATAGGAATCCACATAAGCTACGAAAATCAAATCAAATAAGCTACAAACTACGATGTCAAGGAAAGTACAACCTTTGACTAGTTTAAAGCCAAAAACAAACCAAACCATGAGTTTGAGCTTGAACAAAAATGAACCAAATAAGCTAAAAGTCTAACTATAAGCTTATTTAAACCAAGAATTCATTCACCTAATTAGCCATAAGTGTTACGAAATCAAGAAATAACAAACTTAAAAGCTAAATAAGCAAGACCAAATAAGCCGTGGGCTTATTAGCTTAAAAATAAGTCACAGTTTTCAAATAAACCACAAAATTAATCACCTAAATACCCCTTGGCTCTTGATACCACTTGTAGGAACCCGATAATCACTTACACTTCATGTTGAACACAAATTACTTGGAAGAATTCTAGAGAGAAGTTAGAGAGAGAATGTAGAGAGAAAATGGAAGGATGTTCGATTACTAGTGAAATGAAAAATGAACAACCAACACCCTTTTCCACCAAAGAAAAGGGTTTATATACCCACACAACTAAATGAGACGTGTGGGCTTTTGACTTGGACCGGGCTCGAGTTTTATTGGACTTTATGTCCGTTACACATACGATACATAATTAACTAACAAGCCTGGTATTCTAATCTAGCCTATTACAACATTACATAAATGAATAACCGAGACCTAATATTCATAATGAACGAACTTCATTGTTCGACTCAATATTTTGAGGCTAACAAATTAGGTTATTATTTATTGGCTTATTTTTTGTGAGCTACAAATCTACTAAGTTAGCATGTTTTAGTTATAAACTAGATCTCTGATACTCACTTACAAGTACACGTGTCTTCTTCAACACATACGTGGTTAGATTTTGAGGCTCTCTTCTTCAAATGTTTTTTCTCTTTCTATCTCATTTAAAAAAAGTTGTTTTGCATTTGAAGGAGTGGTGATTGTTTAGCGATTTTAGTGTTTATGATATGGATGTCAGAGTGTGATTGCTATTTGATTCGTTAACATATGGTATTTCATTAATTTCTTTAGTTTATTTGCTGTTTGTGGATGGTTGATATGTGTTTTTGGTATAAGTCTGATTATGATGATGTGTTTTCCAAAAAAATTCACTTTGTTTCTATGATAGGTGGTGTTTCTTTTAGTTCTATGGCATGCATGATGATTTTACTATCTAAACAGTTGGGTCTCTTTGAGATCTGTATAATTTCAAAACACACGCAATGATTCCTTAGTGTTTCTAGTGGTTGAAAGAGAGAGAAACAATTAGTTTGTATGTTGTTAGTGGTTTGGTGGACATATGTAATATGTGATCATATAGTTGACAAATCTTAGCCATATATTGTGAGTTATAAAATCATAACATGGGGTATTTTGTATGTTTTTTATTGATTGAAGTTGTTTGTTTGCGGTTTTTCTTTATTTTGTGTTATAATACTTTGGTATATGGATTAATTTTATACTGCTTGGTCTAAATTTTTAGCCAAAGTATTATGAACAATTTGTTATGAAATTTGTTGCTAAATTGGTTTTAACAGCATGTTATTGTCTGCAATAAAAAACGATGACTGAAAGTGCAACCAAGAAATCAAAAAAGCTTAAAAGTTATAACCATCACACTTCACTATACACAATGGGTCATTAAACGACTGCAATTAGTTATAACCATCATACTTCTAACAATATTATACAACATAGGTCATCAAACGACTACAACTTTATCATGTGTTTTAATTTCTATTCTTTATTGGTAGTGATTTTTAAATGTTGTGTGTTTATAAGTATTAATTCTACGTGCTTTTTATACTCTGTCTTCATAGGTGTGTACTGATGATATAGTTTATGGCTATGTTTAGTGTTTCTGATCTTATTAAGGATTTTTTCTTATACATGGGTTCATGTTTTTAGCTTTCCATTTATGCTTTTATTTTGGGATCTTTGTGCACCAATGGATCAAAGGTTTATGCTCATAAGGTAAACTAAGAGTGTATGATTATAGGGTTTATATTTCTTCTATAATTTTTGCGTACATTATATTATGTGCATCTTGGTAGGGTGATTACAGCTTGCTTGAAAGTTTTAGTCATAAGTTCTTGATTAGTGTTTTAAAGATGGTAAGGGTTTAAATGCATATCAACAATCGCATTCTTTTGAGACTGTTATTGTTCTCCTAATTTTATGCGTTTACTTCAGCTGAAATAATGTATATAATTTTTGGCAGACGGGCTTGACAGAAGGAAGTTATGCTACATGTTATGTCATTTTCATGAAACAACTTATGCCGTGCACTGGTGAAAAGGTTTCATACACTGCCTTAAACATTTTTTATTGCTTTGCTTTTGTAATTTTATTAGATCAAATGGAAGCCTGCCATTTGCTTTGCTTTACTTTTAGATCAATCGCACACTCAACTATTATAGCATTTTTAGTGCTCAAATGAAGAAAACATCAAAGATAATTATGTCCAAATTCGACATAACTTATAGCGCTTTTTAAATATGCAACTAACATAACTCTTTATATAGGCCATATAAATATGTAGCTAACATAAACTAAGAGTGTATGATTATAGGGTTTCTATTTTTTCTATAATTTTTTCATACATTGTATTCTATGCATTTAGTGGGGTGATTACTGCTTGCTTGAATGTTTCAGTCATAAGTTCTTGATTTGTGTTTTAAAGATGGTAAGGGTTGAAATGCATATCATCAATCGCATTGTTATGAGACTGTTATTGTTCTATTAATTTTATGTGTTTACTTTAGCTAAAATAATGTATATAAGTTTGGCAAACGGGCTTGACAAAAGAAAGTGATACTGCATGTTATGTGGTTTTCATGAAACAATTGATGTCGTGCACTGGTGAAAAGGTTGCGTACACTGCCTTAACCATTTTCGATTGCTTTGCTTTTGTAATTTTATTGGATCAAATGGAAGCCTACCATTTGCTTTGCTTGTTATTGCTTTGCTTTTATATCAATCACGCACTCAACTATTATAGCGTTTTTATTTCACAAATGAACAAAACCTCAAAGATAATTATGTCAAAATTCAACACAACTTATAGTGCCTTTGAAATATGCAACTAACAAAATGCTTTATATAGGTCATATAAATAGGTGTCGATTTTTTGTAGTATGTTATCCGTTATGTTTTGTTTTCTATTCGTTGTGTTTCAAATGTTTGCGTTTGTGTTTCTTTAGGATTTTTTGATCTCTTTTGGAGGCATTGGTATTGTTATCGTATGAACTGGACTTCTGGATGTGTGTTTTTGTTTGTTTAAGCTTTTTGATGTCGTTTAGAGTTTGATATGCGATTGTAGGTGCTTCGTGATATTCCTTGAGGTCTGGTATTTGGTCGTAAATGTTAATTTTATATGATGTGCTCGTAATTGTTGCTTTCAGAATTGTCATCGGCTATTTTTGGTATAGGGAAAATAGGTCCTTTCTGCTATTATTTAATGTCTGATATGTGGTCATAAGTTCTAATAAAGCGAGTTTGCAAAAAAATATACCAATGTTATCGTTTGACCCAATAGGGTGTGCTAATGTCGGGACATATTAGTTATGCATTTAAAAACGCTAATGCATAGGGGAACATCGTGGTAACCGTCTTTTTTGTTAAAGATAAATGTTTTTCTATGATCATAAATGATAGGTGTATTTTACTTGGCCGTGGCAAAATGGAACTGTTTTCTTATATCTATTTGCATATTTCTAGATTTCTAGCAATTTTTTATTGTCTTTGGAGTTCCACATCTGATTGGCGGTATGATCTTAGATCTGAAATCATCTTTTCCAGAATGCCACTCATTTACAACGGCAATACTTTACATTACCATGCATTAGTGTATGGTAGTACCTATCATAAGAAAAGCGAAACCCTCTAATCACCCCTTTGTCACGCTTATATTTCGGTCCTAACATTAAGCATTTTTGGATGGAAGGTTCTCCTTTTTTTATAAACATAATCTGCTCCTTTCTTCCTATCATAGTTGCTTGCAATGTAGAAAGATGGTATATTATATATGTCTAAGTCTTCCTCATACTATATCTTTTCCATTTTATGGGGCGTCCTATTTGTGTAACGTGTTTATTTTTCATTTTGCCATCATTTCTTACTAATATAATATCTGAGACTGGACCACTGGATGAGAAGAATTTGAACATCCATAAGAAAGGTAAAAAAAATCTTAAAACCCTTCTTAACAAGGAGCATGCGAAATACATGAAGTGAAAGTATCGTTGTGACGTGGGAAAATCAAGGTGCTTTATTTGGTGAACTCGCCGACTGGCTAAGATATGTTGTTTCTTGAGGTGATTTGAAGAAAACTTGTAGAAAACTAGAAGGGAGGGTTGAATAGTTTTACCGATTAAAATTCCATTTTAATATTTATTTGTGTTAAGTATTGGGAAAACGTTTAGATCTAGATATGGAAATGATTATATACATATAGATCTATTCAAATAATAAACAAATGAGTGCGATAAATAAAAGTAAAAGATATAGCCATGATACAAGTATTTATAGTGGTTCGGCCACAAGGACTCCTTCCTTGCCCTACTCCACTCCCCGAGTACCCAACTCGAGAGTTTGTAAACACTATTTCCACAAGCTCCTTATTTTGGCGGAGAAGCCTTACAACATTGCTTACACTTTATCCGGTACTAAGCTAAATACCGAGTCTTATCACCAGTAGAACCAACCCTACGTCGCTTACACTTTATCTGGTACAAAGCTAAATACCGAGTCCTAACACCGGCAGAACCAACCCTACATCGCTTACACTTTATTTGGTACAGAGCTAAATACCGAGTCCTAACTTCGATAGAACCAACCCTATCCAATCTACATTTTATAAGAATGGTTTTTATGTTTACAATGAATGAATGATGATCAAGAATTAGTAGGAACATCTTGATGTGATGTGAGATCCTTGCAACAAGTAAACTTGAGGATTCATCTCCTATGCATGACTTGGTTACATCTTCTCCTAATAACAAAATGACCAAAACTAAAATATGAAAGAGATCTTGATGTGAGATCAAGGATTAGAGAATGCAAGAGAGAATGTATGAAAAATGGATGATAAAAATATGAGAAATGACTTGCTATTTATAGGCAAAATTATCTACTGTTCACCGATTCCAGTGGAACCTTTCTCAAAAGGTTCTGGCCAGTGTAACCCGAGGGTACCGGGTGACTAACAGTGTAAATCTGAATTTTCCTTAAAATATCTTTTGTAATCATTTAAGATCTTTCCAAGATTTTGAGTAATGTCATGCATGAGGTAAATAACAATTTATGAAATTATTTTTCCTTGGTTTTCATTTGTATTCTTCAAAAGTATGCAAGTGACAAAAAGTTGTTTAGAAATAATAATAAAAGGTGCAAGAGTATTTTTGTTGTTTTGTATGAATAAGATTGTATAATTAACTTTGTTTGGAATACTTGAAATAAAGTAACCAAGTTAATTACATTTGTTAAGATATATAAATGACACAATTTAGAATAAAAATGTGTAGTTACTTGTATGATTAGAATTTGTGAAAAGGCAATTTAGTTAATATATAAGAATGATGTTTGATGTATGATGAATGATGATTGATATATGATGGATGTGTTGAGTTAGAAAACTATTGGTTTAAAACATTATAAATTTATTCTACTTCTGATGAATTTATGATTGTCATTGACAAAACATGAATAGATCGTAAAATAAAAATAAACGTTTTTACGGCTTATTTGTATTAACAATCTCCCCCTTTTTGTTGATGACAAAACATAAATTAATTGGAAGTAAAGAGTTAAATTTATAAGTTTTAAATTGGAGTTGTTACTTCCTTCTCCCCCTTTTTTGTCAAAACAAAAAGATCTTCGAAGAAAAACTAACAAATATATGCGATGTATGAAGAGAAAAAGTAAATATGAACCGAAATGAATCGGGTCAAATGTAATAATGAAATTAAAAGAGGTGATTTAAATTGAATCGAATGCTATGCCCCCTCTTAACAAAAGCTCCCCCTTAATAAGGGCGTCAAAGAATCCAAATGGATTTTAAATGCTACAAAGAAATTGTTAGTGAGATGATAGTAAATGTGATTATAAGCTCCCCCTGGTTTGGGGAAAACCTAAAAAATATGTTAATCATAATTTTCAAGATAATAGAAGTGTAATTAAAAAACATGTGCACTCGGTTCTGTTAGGGCCTTTGTAAAAAGGTATCGGCCTTCTTTACAGAAGGGAACATGGTGACCTGAACATGCAAACAACATTTTCCTATTTCAAGTAGGGAAACCAATGATTCAAACATACTTCAAAGAGATCAAACATAAATTATCACAAGCAATGCTAACATAACATTTTATTAGTGAACTTTTAACCAAGAAGTAAAACAAAGTCCTAGTTCTAAATATTGAAATAAGTAGCTACCCTATCAAACTACCATGGTTCTTAATGCTTGCAAATACCATCTCATAGTTTTTGGTTTGTGAGGTTAGTGAGGTGTTCAAGGATGTGATGGAACATGAAACACATTTCATCTCGAACCTCATAGATGAGGGTTTGAGTGCATTGGCAATGGGCATTAGTGTGTTCTTAAGAAGGGGGAAAGGATGATGGTTGGTTAATCCATAGGGATAGATCAAGTGGTATGAAGGTTTGTGGTGGTAGAAGATGTGATCGAAAAGGTGGTATAAATAGTATTTAAGAGGTTGAGAAGGTGGTAGGAGGGCTTGTTTGGGGAATCCCTAAAAAATATGTTAATCATAATTTTCAAGATAATAGAAGTGTAATTAAAAAAATTGCACTCGGTTCTGTTTGGGACTTGTGTAAAAAGGTATCTGGCCTTTCTTTACAGAAGGTAACATGGTTGACCGAACATGACTATAACAAACATTTTTCCTATTTCAAGTATGGGAAACAATGATTCAAACATACTTCAAGAGTTCATAACATATTTATCTCAAAGCAATGCTACATAACTTTTATTAGTGAAACTTTTTTAAAACCAAGAAGTAAAACAAAGTCCTAGTTTCTAAATATTTGAAAAATAGTTGCTACCCTATTAAAATACATGGTTGCTTAATGCTTGGAAAATACCATCTCATAGTTTTTGGTTTGTGAGGTTAGTGAGGTGTTCAAGGATGTGATGGAACATGAAACACATTTCATCTCGAACCTCATAGATTGCAGGGTATTGTTGGTGCTTGTTTGGCAATGGTTTAGTGTTGGTTCTTAAGATAGGTGGAAGGATTGCTCGGGTCTACACTCCACTGGCAATGTGGCCTGGTGGTTTTCTTGAAAGGCCTACTTATGACAGCTATAAAACTTACCTTGGATTTATCATACCAGCAATATCATTTGCATTAATTGATTAATCTTCTTGCAGTCCTCTAATAGTACTTCTTTGCTTCCTCACACTTAAGCTGGAGAGCTGCCTCTTCAATCCATTGCACTTCCAAAATCAACTTCATGAATTGCTTAAAGTCACTGGTATAGGACATTAGAGCCATTGTGGTGATTTTTTCAACCATTGAAAGCATAACGTTGTATTTTCACTGACGCTTAGCAGTTACTAAACTTGTGGTGCTTTCAGAGCATTAATCATTGAGGCTAGCCCCCTTAAGAAAGCCAAAATACTAAATTGTGGACTAGCGTTGGAGTGTTTAGGTATCATTTAGGTGACTGCTAGTGGCTTGGAGCAGTCTTTTGAAAGGCAAAAGGTTTTGCAGCACCACTTCTTGCTCCACCAAAACATATTTCTTTTACACTGTTGATTTTATTCAATAATTTTTGAAGTTGTTTGTACAAATTCAGCTCATGCCTCATAGTTTTAATTTCAGGCTTTATTCATCCACACAAATACATGAGTTTTTCCAATCAAGGGAGTATGCTACTCAAAAAATTTTGTGTTTAATCTTTCTTGGCGTAATGACCACCACCAGGATAGTACCAATTACCAATCTTCTTTGTTGTGTCTTGATTTTTGTTGGTTAATCCATAGGGATAGATCAAGTGGTATGAAGGTTTGTGGTGGTGGAAGATGTGATCGAAAAGGTGGTATAAATAGTATTTAAGAGGTTGAGAAGGTGGTAGGAGGGTGTGATGATGAAGGAGGTACTAATTGAGAGGTAGTGGTGGTGGTGTGGCTTGCAAATCCATTTTGCACATTTTGTACATTTTGGAGAGCGGTTTCTATGTCATTGGACAAATCTTGAAGTTGGCTAAGCTCTTCAACGATTTGAGTTTGACTCATGAAAGGTTCCGGTAGGGCGCTAAGTCTACCATTTCTCATAGTGAGATTAGTTGGTGGAAAGAAGGGTTCAATCTCCATGTGATCAGTAAATAGGAGAGGTTGGCTAGTGATTTCTTTGAGTGTGGGTAGCAGAGCTGGATTAGCATACCTTGGGGGCTAGTCTTCAAGTGAGTTTAGGTATGGCAAAGTTGGTGGAGAGGTAAAGATGAGTTCTCCAGGTGCTAGGGGTGAGGGTTCGTTAGGTTGTAGAGCAATTGGTTGGTTGGCTATAGGTGGAGTAAGAGATAAAGCGAGAGTTGTAGTAAGTGTTATAGGATGAGTGGAAATGTGATCGTTTGAGTGTGCTTTTATTGGTGATGTTTCATTTGAAGAGATGTCGATGATGTTTGTTCTAGAAACCTTTCTTGGTGGGTTTCTTATGGAGGATGAAGCACTTGAAAACATTTTGAAGAAGTTTAGGAAGTTTTTAGGGCTGTAAGTAACATGTTTTGAGAGATGAGGAACATGGTAATCACAAGCTTGAGGTGATCTAACTTATAGGATTAATCCATGCAAAGTAATAAATGCCTTAACCAACATTTTGTCCCTAAAAGTAATCATTATGAGGATTTAAATGCAAAATAAGTTAAAAAACACACACATCTTTCACCATAATCTATTATTAAATCCCCAGATTAATTGAATGTATAAACAAACTTTCAACACCCCCCACACCAACAACCTTAATGGATTGACCTTCCTCCCTTAACCCATATTCACATGGATACGGCCTTTGCATGCATAGTGTACTATTAATTCGATAAAAACTCAGATTCCATAAAAAGTAACAAAGGGAGCCCTCTAGTGTTTGTTCTTTTATCTAAAGAGTGATCTATAGGCATTCCTAAATAGGGCAAGTAACAATTAGAGTGACAATACATGCATGATCCTATAATTCCTAGTTGAAACAAACACTCCCTAATCTAATTTAAGATAACGATAAAATATCATAACAAGTCAAGTAAGTTTCCTCCGAACATAAATATCCAAGAATACATACACATATCCAATTATTCGAAGCTTACAATCATAAAACAAACAAAGTTTTAACCCAAAGTAATACCAAATAGTTTTTACCAGACACAAGTTTTAAAAACAACTTCACCGGTTTAGTGCACTTCACTTATTTTTCTTGCCAAAGTTGGAGAGGAAATTACCGAGACACTTGAATATACCCTTGGTTTGCTTGTACTCCTCCTATGCTCTGGGAACAGTGGAAGTTGGTTAGAATACTCAACGGGATCGAGTGTGTAGTTGTCAACCGGGTTGATTTGTTCTTGATCTTGAGGTTGAGATGGAGTTGAGGAGGAAGATGAGAATGTTTGAGGGTGAGGCCTCTTTCCATCAACTGAAAACCTTTTCGCCCATCCCTCGATGAGAGGAACCATAACATGGGTCGTAAGGAAATGTGCATCCGTTAAAGGACATGGTTGGATGGTGAGAACATGCCTATAGAGATGAGTGAGGAACATTCCATTAGGAAGCACCATCACGCCATTTTTTATCACACCAACCATCCTCTTGGCCATGTAGTAGGCGAGGTTGAATGGTTTATTATTGGCAAGACAAAAGAGCATTGGCTAATGACATTTTTGCTTAGAATTGTTTCCTATTTTCTGAATTCAAGCTTCATTTCACTGAGCTCCATTTGAAAACAATCATGAACAATCATTTCACCCTTTTTGGCGAGTCGTTTAGGAAAGGCTCTTTCATAGAAAATGACATCACAGACAAGAACGGGACCATCTAAAGGAGTGTGATAGATTAGCTTAGGATCGATGCTTTTTAGGAGAGATGCAATAGACCAATCAGTAGTGTAGATGCATGCTCCTTCGCATGGAACACGAAGGAGTTGAGCAAAGTGGTGGAGAGGAAGAACGATCTCTTGGTTTCTAATGATAAAGGCGATAGAGATTGTTTAGTCGACATTTTGAGTGATCCGAACAATCTTGTAGAATTCGAGGACAAACAAAGGACAAATTTCTTCGTCGATATTCAAAAGACAATCAAAGTTGATGGCGAAAAAGACTTGGCGAATGTTTGAGTCATCAAGGTAAGATGGTTGAACAACATGACCTTCATGAAAGAAGCGTCGCTCGAGGTTTTTAAAGATGGCTCTAACCTCGTTCGAGAGTGTGACCCTTGTCCTATTTATGTTTTGAATATTCTAATTTAGTCCTTTGACTATTTCACGGTTGTTAGTTTATTCAGAATTTGTACCGTGTTGACGGTAGTGAAATTATGAGATACGAGATGTTTCATGATTTATTGTGTATAATAATCCCTTTTAGAGGTTATTATTATCTTATTTAAGTTTCGGGTGGTTGAGCCGTGAATTTTTGAGAAATGCCAAAAAAACGAGTCCCGACACGTCCGTTAATGTCCAAATGAGTTTTGGGAGGTCTAATATGGAAATATGTCAAGTAGATGCTCTAAGTTATTGGAAAAGTATTTTTAAAGTGAATAAAAATGCTAAGTAACTTTAGAGAATAATTTACGGCTGAGTTTTATGAGCTTTTAAGTGATCCCGACACGAAAAGAAGAACCCGAGACCCCCCCCCTGGATACCATGTCTAGTTCTAGTCTCATGGGGGACAAGGGTGGCTTTATTTTAACTCTTTGGTCCCAACATGAGTACATATGCTTTTGTATCCTTCCTAAACACACACACACAACATGATATTTTGAAAATAAAAAACACACACATCATTTTCTTTCTCTCCTTGGTGTGTCTGAACACACACGCACACACACACTATTATTTTTCAAACTTTGATAAAAAAAACATGAGAGTTTGTGTAATTCCGGGTTGATTCTAGTGCACGGGTTAACATTTAAACAACGTTTGGGTTGTCCGGTTCGCGTCAAAATTTATTTTGAAGACTATTTTTGTAAGTCTTTCAAATTTAATTTTTACTTGTCCTTTTGGGTTGTTAGTAATGCATAGATGTTAGTTGTACGGCCTGATCGTTTAAAATCAAAAGCGAAAAGTTTATAAATAGACATATAGGGTGCATTTGGGGGTTCGAATAAAATGAAACAAGGATAAGGTTTTGGTAGTTTTGATATTGTGGTCGTGATGGTTGAAAAACATATATTTGTTATGTAGCTTATTTTGTATATAGCTTGTTTTGACTTACTGGTGGGTTCGAATAAGCTTATTTTGAGCTTATTAGCACACGGCAACATAGGGAAACTCAAGGGAGATGTTTTTGGTTATTACTCCGGTATGTCCAAATGCGATAACCAAATGCGATACGTAGCTTATTAGCTTATTTTTAAGCTTAATAAATATATTTTGGAGCTTATGGGCTCACGGCCCAATAAGCAATCAATAAGCCATGGCTTGTTGGATGGCTTATTGTGGTCCGTATTACTTATTTAGGTCCGTATTACTTATTTACTTATTGATTTGAGCTTATGTATACGAATGGACCTTGGTTTGGGCTTAGAACGTATATTGGATACATAAAAACCTTAACGGACCTTTGTTGGGCCTCAAAGCCCAATAAGAGTTAACTAGTCGTTTTGGGAATTTTGACGAACTTTTGGAAAGTGAAATATACTTGTGATGTTATATTGAAAGTCGTTTTGAGAAAGCATTTTGATAAACGTTGTGAAATGTGATTTTTAGAATTTGGTCGGAAAGTGTCGAAATGTTGGAAATTGTTTGAAAATAAGGTTTAAAAACCTTGGGAAACGTCATATAAACGTACGGGTCATGCCGAAATTTCGTAAAAAGTTTACACTTAGAATTTTTACTTAAAAACGTGATTTTATTTTTAATAATAAAATTTTATTATTTTATTATTTTAATAAGTCGGCTAAAAGACGAAAATATATTTTTTTCTCGAAACTTTTCTAAAATGTTTAGCGAACATAAACGTTTCATTTCGTATAGTATAAACGATATATTTATGGTAACTAAGTGTACCGAATGGACTTATCGAAATATATTTATAATTAATTATTATAAATATTTACTTATATTACTTAACTATTTTACGTAAATAGTATTTGTATATGGTACTAAGATATGGGTTCGATATGGTATCTTTGGAGTTAAGTTGTCAACCATCACACCACTAAAATGTTTAAGATAACCGTACAACAAACATTTGACCCCTATGCATTAAATCTGAAAACTGCTTTGGAGATGAATGATTAAAATGGGACATTAACTGGACTAGGTCGTGTTCGGACGTCGTTTCATTTGCTTGTGTGATTGAGATTTGGTTGCTAAAGACTTGCTTGAGGTGAGTTCTCGTAGCCCCACTTTTTAAATCTTTTCCGTTGGGGGAAAATGATAATCAAATATGTTTTGAACTGTTTTCTGAACTGTACAAAACGTGGTTTTATTTTTGGGACAATTAATGTGCTTATGACTGCTATGTGAAAAATATGTGTTGGAATGATATACTATATGATCTTTCTGTGTGGTTCTTCACCCTAAATAGCTCCAGCTGGTAGGCTTTAGGTGTGGTATGTCATTCGGGGTTGCGACCCTAAGAGCGGTGGTATACGCTGGTGATAAGACTAGCGGGGATGCTAGGTCTTGGTACATGATTAGTGGGGATGCTAAGTCATGGGTTTGTGATTGATTGCATCTATTCACTGTCATATAGAATAATTGTCCAATTGTTTGAGATACTGGCACAACAATTGGGTTTAAGGTCAAACCTACGAGCTCACCAATATTATTGTTGACGTTTTCGAGTATCATTTTTAGGAGAAGTTAATGATCGATAAGTTGTGATGCATGTTGCAGACTTTTAGAGAATCTCGTAGGAGTCTTGTTTGAGAAGTTTTGCTTTTGATGTATGTGATGGATTTAGTTTTCTTGAGGATTGTTGATCTAAGATTGTGTGGACCCCTGTGTGGGCTTATGGTTGTAATAATTGGCGACTATGTGCTATGTTCTTGATTTGGGACATCACTTAAGATTGTTTTGAGGTTGATGGTCATCATGACACTTTCATTAATGCATTTTAGTTTTCTCCATTATGTATCTTGTGTTATGGTTGATCATTATGTTACATTCCCGTGTTTTATGCCGCTGACGGGGTGTGACAGAAATGGTAATCAGAGCCAAGGTTATAGAGAACTAGGTGGTTTGGCTTAGACTATAACGTAGGAACCTTTATATAGTTGTATTATAGGATCTATGTGCACAGTGTTCCGCTTATACATGCTTATGTGATTATAGGGTATGGCGTTAGTTAAGTCATTCATTGAAATGTATGAGCCTAATACTAAGTACAACTGGGAAAGGATACGGGTATAAATGCGGTGGCCAACGTAATTATAAATGTATCACGACTCATGCATAGTTAGTATTATCGTCCACACAAATCGGTGTTGACACCTTAGGACCGTAGTAGGCGTAGTATAGTATATTAAGTTACCCTATACGTGTTGACCGTTCTACCTACCTAACGTTGCCCATGTTCTCCCTCGGGTAGACAATGCCGCCAACGATGATGACTCGAAGTGCTGGCCGGCCTGCTGCCACATCACGAGGAGGGGGAACGGGTGGACGAGCTGGTATAGGTGGTGGTAGGACTAGAGGTCATTCTGGTGATCAGGGTGAGGATAGGATGGATGGTCAAGGTGGCCAAGTAGGTGGTCGGGGTAGTGAGGTGAATGATGGTGTTAACAGAGTCCCTGACTTCTCCACCATCATTGCACAGCAGTTGCAGAATTTACTTCCCACTATTTTAGCCCAAGTAGGTGACCAAGGTAGTGGTTAAGGAAATGGTAGGAATCAAAACGGCGATGCCGTCAATGACAACATCCGGGGTGATGTTAGTAGGGGTTGTACCTATAAGGAGTTCTTAGGTTGTAACCCTAAGGAGTATGATGGTAAGGGAGGAGCTATAGTGTATACCCGTTGGATTGAGAAGATGGAGTCAGTTCAGGATATGAGTGGGTGTAGGGATAGTCAGAAAGTGAAGTACACTATTGGTTCATTTGTTGGTAAGGCTCTCACGTGGTAGAACTCTTAAATCCACACACTAAGTCGAGAAGCAGTTGTAGGTATGTCTTGGGAAGACATCAAGACTTTGACTAGAGAGGAATTTTGCCCTAGTAATGAGATTCAAAAGTTGGAAATTGAGTTGTTGAATCATGCTATGGTCGGGGCTGGCCATGCTTCGTATACTGATAGGTTTCATGAGTTGGCTAGGTTAGTTCCTCTCTTAGTAACCCCTAAAGGTAAGAGGATTAAGAGGTATATGTATGGCCTTGCTCCATAAATTCGAGGAATGGTAGCAGCAACAGAGCCAAAGACTATCCAAAAGGCCATGCAGATAGCTGGCACATTGACTGATGAAGCCCTTAGGAATGGATCCATAAAAAAGAACCCTAAGATGAGAGGAAATGGGAGAGAACCTAGCAGGGATAGAAATGTGAGAGATGACAACAAAAGGACTAGGATTGGAAATGTTTTTGCTTCAACCGCAAACCTTGTTAGGAGAAAGTACACGGGTACGGCACCCAAGTGTACCACCTACAACTATCACCATTCACCTGAGACACCTTGTCGTTCTTGTTTCAACTGTAATCGCCTAGGTCATTTTGCTAAGGATTATAGAGTGGCGCCTAGGAATGTGAACCCCGTTAATGCTAGGAACCTAGTCGCTAGGACTTGTTACGAGTATGGTAGTACCGATCATATCAAGTCAGCTTATCCTAGGTTGACTCAGGCCTAGAAGCCCAGGGTAAACCATCAGAACTAAGTTGTGGCTGTTAATAGGGGTCAGGGTCGTGGGAACCAAAGGAATCAGGCAAGAGGTAGGGCAT
>BQNB010060965.1:0-36701 GCA_026074375.1 Tanacetum coccineum
CTTTTAAAACTATGAAAGAATTTCCAAACATTCCTAAGTCTTTTTACAAACTATGAGGTGTTGGCAATATTAGTCGTATGTAGTTTAAAGCCTGAATTCACTAAGTCTTAAATTGAAAATAAGTCCCTAAAGTTTGATATAAATGACATCTAAAGCCCTTGTAGTTAATATAAATTAACTCCCCTTTAAATTGTTATTCATCATTATTAAAAACTTTATCCGTTTATTCTGTGACTTATTTGAAAGACCATTTTAAAAGATTATTATATGACACTTTCTCCCCCTCAAATAATGACCCATTTTCTATTTAAAGAGTTGTTGTCATTATGTGAGTGGTCGAATTGTCTTTGAAAATCTTTTGTGATTACTGAAAATACAAATTCATTGTAAAGATAACTTTTTACCAATAAAAATAAGATTTCTTTTATTTTGAAAAATAAATGCACTGACACGTACACTTATTTGAACAATTCTGGGTTATGAGCAAAGTATGCATAACCCATGATGCATAGATATGAAGTAATCCATGCCTGGGAAAAATTAAATACCCGTTGTCAGGAACAGTTGTCTTTTTGACGACATGCTTTCCTCATTCTAAAAAACGGGTTATGGTCTGAAATAACTACAAGCCATGAAGACATGTTTTGAAAAGTTTGAACTTCTGCTCGAATTATATTTAAAGACCCGTGTTATTATTGAATAACATTTCTAGGTCTGTAAATATTATCGATTTTCAGAAGGCATGTCTTGAAAAATATTTTTGGTATTTTCTATTTTCTGATTTTTATGGTTTTTGTAGGTTTTATATTTTTGTATTTTGTTTTTGTTTTTAAATATTTACAAATGTACATAGGATACATAAAGAATTACCACCATGATTCTTCTTTTGAGATAGTAGATCTCAACCAGACCATTTTGTCACCAAATGGAATTGGATTGTCATTTGCGTTAAAGTAGCACCAAATGGCATGTTCATGTAGTTGGCTTCTTATCAAAACCGGTCTAGAAGGATCGCCAATAACATTCTCTAATGGTTGATTCTTTGTCAACTTAGTGGGAGTATCAAACGATTGGTTAAGATTATGCAAATTTGATGGAATGAACCTTTGTAAAGTTGGTTCTTCAGAACTCGGGTCTGAAGGAAGATTATAAAGGAAGGGTGCATTATCAAATTGTGCATTTGATGTCCATAAATTTGTTCTTCAACACCTTGATGAGTGACTTGAAATTGAATTTCCTGATTTGTTGGTGAAGTACTAGCAGATGGTACATCTTGATCAATAGTAGTTGACAAAGGTGAACCAGCTGGATCGACAGGTCTTGGAGCAGCAACAGCTATCGGATTTAGAGAGACAGCACATGGTGGAGGATTGAAGTACTCATCAAACAATGGTTGAAACAGGATCTCATAGTCTCTCTTGGATGGTGGAACATAAGTTGTTAGAGAAACTGAGTTTTGCACGAGTCCTGAACTGATGTATGCAGGAGTCAATTTGACCATTTCATACACATTGAGAGACCAAGTTAAATTGTATTGATCACATTTGATTCACTATTCCCCCTTCAAAAATTGCATATGCGATTGCCATTTTTGATTGATCTAGTGAATAAAAATACAAGCTAATGTACGTTGATCCACTTAATGATTGAACGAGCATAGGAGAATTTGAAGAATGTTGATGAGAATGGTCGAAAACAATAAGATTTCTCTTCTTTTGAAGATAAAGCGCACTGAAGTGTACACCTTTCTTTTCTTTAAGGAACGAGGCCTGAAGTGTTGTTTGCAGACGCCATTTGTCGTTGAAGAGCTAGGCCTGAACTGATGTGAACGGACGTCATTGTTTGTGTGCATCAGATTAGAATCCCTTAAACCCTGGTTTATAAGATATCAGTCTTTTCGGCAACCAAACTCTGAGTCTTTCCTTATTAGGATTAAAAGATGTACCTGCACTTAGGTTAAGAGTACCTGCACTGACATTAAGAGTTTGATAACATTCATATGGGTTAGTGATATCTTTATTTGAACCATTTGGGGGTTCACTGTCAACCTTAGTTGTAATATCGATGAACATTTTTCCAGTAGATATCCACCTAAGACCAGCAAGCTTGAAAATTTTACCCGTCGGTATCCACCTAAGACAAGACCTAGGAGATGTTTTCTCATACACAACGGAAGTCTTTTTGGGAGAAAACCTATGTCCTGAAGAGATCTGCCTACCAGGTTTCTGAGTATGACTTTTTTGTTCTACGAGGTTGTTCGTGTTTTTAGTCTTATGGGGTTTAACCTTACGTAAATTCACTTCATTCAGGAGTTTTATTATACAAGCATCATGATTTACATTAAAGACACATTTATGACATGTAGAACAAAAGAAATGTTTGGAATCTGAAAAAGAACTAGAATTCCTAGAGTGATCTGCTTTGGACACAACCGTAATTGTTACACAACTATTCTTAGATGTAGGTAAACTCCTTTACTGTTTGAATTCATTTCCATCTTAGGGTTTGGAGTACTACCATTAGCAGTGTTTTGTAATCTAACAGAGGCATTCACCACTAGGTTTTGAATTCAAATTTCTTCTTGTGTCTTTTTCCTAGCTTCCTTAGTAGTGATTATGAAGCGCAATATTTGACACCTAAGATTTTCTTTTTGACTTTTCCTAGAGAGCCAGGGTCGTAATCAACGTGATGAGGTTTTTGCACTGCACTTATATTCTCAAAATTTAGGCAAATAATGAGGAGTGACTGGTTTTGACAAAACATTATTCACATCAACTTGGGAGGCAAACCGTGGTTTTGTAAAGTTAGGTCGTTCAGATATAAATGTATTCGGTTGTCTAATAACTGATTGGATTCTATGTGGTTGTAAAACCGGTTTCCCCAAGATTGATGGTTTTGCAAACTTAGTATCCACACTAGTTCCGTTTAGCTTTCTTAATTCGTTTTCTAATGTTGCATTCGTAAAAACTTTTTCCTAAATCTGAGCCTTTAAATCAGCATTTTCAACAGTCTTACTATTTACTTGAGCAATCAGTGAGCCAATTATGATTTTCGTCTGGTTCGGGTCTTTTTGATAGAATCATATGGTTTGTTGTACGTCTGTTTAATGCTTATTTTCCTTATTTAACTTCTTCATTTTTGCAAGTAATATAGCCACTTTATGTTCCATTCGATGGTTAATTGTTTCATTACATCATGTCATGTTTAACTTGGCTTCATTACTATTTCTCATGCACATTTTTAATGTGTTTCTTCAAGTTGTTGATGGTTGAGTTTTGCATTGTAGCTCTAGTTTCAATTCATTTATCTCAAAAAATTCACAAAATTCAGGAGAATCCTGATTCTTACATGGTTTGTTACTTTGAAAACTTTCTTCTTTTTGTTGTATTGAAATTTCAAGTGAAATACAATGTTTTTCAAGTTGTAAAAGTCTGTTTGAAAGTTCATTATAAGCTTTTTTTCAACATATCATTCGTTTGAGATACTCAGCCTTAAGCACCTAGCTTTTTACTTGATCATGTTCAGCATCCTGGTTAATCTCTCATCCCCTATGACTCATATTTTTTGAATCAGGAGTAGTATTGCTATCAACCTTTTCCAACAGATATGTGTTATAACTTCGTTCAGAATGATTAGTATATTGTTGTTCATTAACAAGGACATTATGTTGAGCAGTCAAATGTACCTTAGCAGATGGCACTTGGTCATTTACTGGTCTGATATCTGCATCCACAACATGTGTGATATAAGTCCCTAAACTGCTGCTTGTATCCTGCTTGTATGAGTTTGTCCCATTACTTTCTGTAACAGCCAACCCAACATCTAATGCATTAACGTCCATGCTCAAATTAGCCTCCAATGTTGTACTCTCAGTGACCAAACTCTCATGCTGTTGTAACTGAGTTTCATTCACTAATTTGTTGAGTGCATTGTTGTTTTTAGACTCTATCCAACTGCTTTTTAAGACACTCAACCTGTCATCCACTGCTTGAACCGGGTTGATCTGAACATCTTGTTATTGTAGTTGTAATCTACCGTATGTAATTACAGCTCTATGAATGACCGCTTCAAGTGTATCCAGGTTCTCAAGTAAATCACGTCTATATGTATCAGGTTCGCAGAACATGCATTCTTTGAAATCTTTTTGCCAACATTGATTTAGATGTTCTGATGAATTTACCTTTTTTGATGTAAAAAATTCCTTCAATTGTGTTCGGAGTGCTTCAAGACAAGTCCTTGGATTAACCTCAAGAAGATTCTCTCTTTCAAGTTGCAGCCTTAACTGATTCAGATTATGGAACATCTTCAATCTGAAAGTCTCATGCTCTTCACCGAAGAATGAGTGAAATGCTAGTTTAAATGCATTAACAGCATGAGACAAACTATTGAGATAGAGATCACAAAGATGTGTCTCGAAGATGTTCAAACCATGCCTGTGCAGTGGAGTGCCTTTCTTGTTTTATGAGACGTTGCGTCAGTTGCGGCTCTCTCTCTTTTGAATTTGAATTTGAAAATTCCATTAGAATTCGATATGTGAAATTAAATTAAGGATCTAAAGTAGATTAAGTGATTGATGATGTGGTTAAATGAATGAAATTATACTTCACGGGATTTTAATATCTATGGATTTTAAACCTGAAGAAAAAAATTAAACTTTTACAGTGATTTTATAAATCAAGAAGAACGTTGAAAATGATAATTGTATGGAATCGTTTTTGGTGAAAAATCGTTGTTGTAATGAAGAACTTGAACTTTTGTTAACGATTGATGAGCTAAAAGGATGAACGGTTACTACTATTTCAAGTTAAAATAATTAACGGTTGATTAAAACACAAACAAGGACAAACGGTGTAATTGAAATCCAAGTTAAATGCTTAACGGTTGTTAATCATGGGTGGTTGTAGGAGATAACGGGCGGGATTCCACATTTGACATTAAGGGACTCATGTGAAAGTCGTTTTAAAACGAAGGACGAATGGTGAAAAACAATTACCAATAAAGGACTAAAGGTGAGAACTTTTGAAAGATATTCAAAATTAGTTAAACCTTTTTTTTTAATTTAAAATCAATAATAAAAAAATATATTTAACACTAAGGACTAAAAGTGTAAAACAGTTTCAACTTCAAGGGTTATAACCAAACAAAGGACGAATGGTGAAATGGTCCTTAAGTCCAGGGACTAAAATTGCAAAATTCGAAATTAGTTTATAAAAACACCCCTTTGGCGCCACCAAGTACATGAAACTCGTCTTCCTCGTTGAGTTATTCTTAAAAAGAAACGATAGTATTTTTATTCTCGCGGAGTGGTATGGTTATCGACGACTAAAAGTAAATACACCACGATGATCGTTGAAAGACCGCGATCATAATGATATAAGTTAGAAGTCCCTCGAACAACTGAAGTCGAAACCCAAAAAACTCGAAATCACTGGAAACTCAATCGTTTAAGCTTAAGTTGTTTTATGGCTGTGTCTTTTGGAGTTAACTTAAACTGAAATGAAAACATTGGAGAGTATTTTGGTTTTATGTTTTTTCTAACAACTCGCTACGAAGTTACCTGTGTACCAACGCGCTAACAGTTTCAAACTGGGACATGAGTTTGTTACAATTCGCTATATTATAAAGTCCTTCGAACTGTTCAACTTGCTAGCATAACTCGCTACAAAAACTTGGGGACCACTATCAACTCGCTATCGTACTCTTTCTTGTCTTTTAACAAACAAACAAAACGTCCTTGTCCTTGTAGCTTGTTTCTAGGATTTGTGTCTCCTTTCTTTTGTCTTTGTGCACAAACCGTGGACCACACAAATAGAATAAGCTAACCAAAAGCTTGAATAAGCTACTTATAATACAAATAAGCAATGTTTCAACGAAAATAATCCATGAGAACCTAGACAACAAAGCTACGAAAAGCTACTGTTAAGCTCATGAAGATTTGAAGGTTAACGTTTCAAGCTCTGTTTTTGTAAACCATGGTGAGAAGAGACTCACAAAACCCGGGACCAATAAGCTCGAAAATCATCTGGTAACAATGTCTCCTTGTTTGTTCAAACCGTATAAGCTAACAAAAAAATGAGCTCTAAAATAAGCTGTTAAGGCAAAGAACTACAAATATGCCCAGTCTTGAAACCTTAAAAGATTCTAGCTTTTGCATTTGACAAACCCAAAAAACAAAAACACAAAAGCAGTATGTAAATAATGTCTAACCAATACTTAAGTTATTAACTACATACTGTTTAATAAGCCCAAAATCGTATGAGCCCAAAATGAAAACATAAGCCACCAAAAACTAAATAGAAGAAAGAAGTGTTACCAAAGACTTAAGTTATTAACTACATACAGTTAACAAACCGTATTAAGTTATTAGCTACGTTTTCTTTTAAAACATGACACAAACCTAGAAACCATAAAACAAAGCCCATATCATATTTTCTTAAATATGAGCTTATTATTGTGACGAGAGTAAAAATAAGCCGATTAAAAAAATCCTAAACAAGCCGAGAATAAGCTCTAAATAACAACAATAATCACTAAAGATTTTATTGTCCCAAAAAAAACCTATGGGCTCCTTGATTCCCTTTGTAGGATCTTAATTTTCACACAAATATGAACTAGAGAGAGAAAGTTAGAGAGAGAGATGGATGGAAGAAACACACTAAAGAGTGTGTGTAAAATGAATTCTTCCAACACCCTCTCCATGTGTGGAGAGGGCTTTTAAACAAAGGGTAAACCAGGATTTCTATGGGCTTGCCATGGGCTTTCTATGCTTTGGCCCGGTTAGCTTACTAAATAATACATAAAATTGTCTAACTATTACAAAGGCTCGTGAGATCGATAATGGATGTCATTCACTAAAAACTGAATTCTAACAATATGGTACTTCGAAAACCAAAGCGTAACCGGCATACTAAATGAGACTACACTACATGCTACCAATATTTTAGGGACTTAGTAAACCGAGTTTCCCCGTACCGAAGCTAACCGCATTTCATGTGACATTGAACCGACTCCTTAATATACAACTGGGTCGATGTTGCCATCTTTACAACCAAACAAATCAACACAAATACCAAACCTTTTTGGTTTCTAGCTCCCCTTTCGAAAAACCAGCACACTCTGCCATTTATATGTAATATTCTATGTACAAGTGAGTAAAACTTTCACCCGTTGCACCCCTTGACATTTTATTGCAAACTAACCATTGTTGTTGCTGAGAAGCATCAAACTTTGCAAGATTAACCATTATAAAAAAATGGTAGAAATGTAGATGCGAATGAGAACAATCATATTTTTCTGTATTTTTCCAAAACCTCCTATTATTGCCAAGTGTACATTTCATTTGGATTCCCTAAAACACTTATTTGCTCAAAAAGCCAAATACAATGTTACAAAAATGCAGAGGCAATTACTAGCCCGTATATCTATGAATGGGTCGTTTGAGACTATGTTTCAATCTCGCATGTCAAAGAGGTAAAGTAAACAAATTACTTGAATAGGAAATAGGTCATATAGGTCGAAAGTTGCCAAGAGTGTAATGTAATGCATACAGTGTTGAGATAAACTCAAATAAGTCAAAGTGGCCAGCTGAAACATTAAGGTTTCGTTTGTTTTTCTAAAAAAGCACTTCTTGCCTCTTTTGTCTGCAGGAGGGAAAGTGGAAGATACCTAAGATATTGTGTTTGTTTTTGTAGACATTAAGTATAAAAAATAAATGCCTAAAAAACACTTCTAAACTTTCTTTTAATATTTCAGGAATAATCTTTCACTTTTTTCCACTTCTTCAACACCACCTCGCACCATCACTACCCAATTTTTCAATTTTTTGCGTCTTCGTACGTTTTTATCAGTTATTATATGTTTTCTTACGTTTTTGTTCGTCTTTTTACGTTTTCATACGTCTTGTTACGTTTTCATACGTCTTTTTATGTTTTCGTCTGTTTTTTACGTTTTCATTCGTTTTGGTACGTTTTCGTCTATTTTCTTACGTTTGGTACGTTTTCGTCTATTTTTTTATATTTTTGTCCATTTTTTACGTTTACGTTTGTTTTGGTACGTTTTCGTTCGCTTTCGTCCGCCCCTTTTTAATTTTTTATTCGTTTTTGTCTGTTTTCGTTCGTATTCCTCTCTTTTTGTATGTTTTCTCTTGTTTCCGCACGTTATCTTACGTTTTCACCTGTTTTTACATTTTCATTCAATTTCTTACGTACTAGTCTGGTTTTTACGTTTTCGTCCGTATTTTTACGTTTTCGCCCGTTTTTTTAGTTTTTGACCGATTTTTTTATGCTTTCGTCCGTTTTTTTACGCTTTCGTCCTTTTTTTACGTTTTCGTTCTTTTTTTACGTTTTCGTCTGTTTTTTTACGTTCTCGTCCATTTTTTACGTTTGCGTTTGTTTTTTACGTTTACGTACGTTGTCCTACGTTTTTCGTATACGTTTTCGTCACGTGTTTAACGTTTCCGTCACTTTCATCAGAAGCAGACGAAATCACAAAAAACGTGTTAAAAACAGACGAAAACGTAACAAGAAAAAAACAAACGAAGAACGTGCAATAAGGAACGAATAGTAAATTAAAACGTACAAAAATGTAAAAAAACCAGACGAAAACGTACGAAAAAGGATTAAAACATAAAAAACAGCTACGTAAAAGTAAAATATATACTTTCCGTGCTTTTAATTACGAGTTCTAGAAGGTTGTGTTGTAAAATACTTTTAAAGAGTAGGTTAAATGACCCTCATATTGCTATTTTCTAGGTAGAAAAGCCCATTTGCTTGAGGACAAGCAAATCCCAAGTGTAGGGGTATTTGATTAAGTGTCATTTTATACACTATTTTAAGGTCATTTAACCCCTTAAATCATGCAAATATGCCCAGATTATGTGCTTAATCATTTATTTGCAGGTTTTTAGCACTTGGATGGCATTTGGAGGAAATACACATGACTTGGGCTCATTTGGAGAATAATAGGATGAGATTACGGACCTACACCAAATCCTTGAAGAAGTATTACTTACAGAACGTGGAGACGGCGTCGCAAGCATAAAGCGACGCCGTCGTGATCCATCTAGTAACGGCGTAAGATCTAGTGACGACTCAGGACGTAGGCCACTTATGATGATCTTAGATCATCCACGAAGGACGGCGTCATGAATTATAACGCGATGCCGTTGCAAAACGATATCTCTATAATACTGAAACCGATTTTAGAGTTTCAAGTGGCTAACTTTGGTATAACTTTATAGGAGACAATCCCTAGCTCTTGTAGCAACTTTCACATGTCATTTTAAAGGGTCCCCTCCCCCACGCCCCCCTCAAACTCTATTGTAACTACCTTGAATCCATGTTTAAATTCAAGTAAGTTAATTAATCATTAAATCTTCCATATTCTATGTGTTGCATGATTGATTTATCTCTTTGTTTCTTTATAACATGCGAGGCTAAAAAAACCCTCCTTTGTTATTTGCTTATTGATTGCATGAAAAGTCGGATTGTAGATCCTTTTACTGTTGCTTCTTGATTGATGATTGTGCGCGTTAGGTTCTAGAAAACCAGCTTTTGTCTTTATTGTTGTAGACACGTCTACAGAATCGCGAGTGCGTAGAAAGGATACCATCGGGTAACAGTCTTCATACTATCTTGCCCCTTTATATGGTTGATCCCTCTTAAGATATTTCACATGCATTTAATGTAATCTTAGGGGCCTTGTAATAGTCTTCATACTACCTTACTTGTGCGTTGCCCTAAAGGGATACTAAATAGACGGCGGGTTCGTGTAATCCGTTCATGACCTAGGAAATACTAACACATATCATCACAAGTGTGACAAGGCAACAGGATTAGGAGAAGCAATTTGATAAGTAGTGCATGAATAAGTAAATACATTTAATTATCATAGTTATCACCAAGTGATTAAATATTAGTTTAATTAGTAGTTAGACAAACCAACCTCTCAAACCCTAGATTTACTTGATTTCCTATAAATATAAAAACACAAAAATAATCTTCTCTCAACCCCTAGAATTCTGTTAGACCGTGATCAAGAAGCCTTCCAACCTATTCCCCTAGAGAACGATAACAACCCCCGAGTTCTTTCTATACTACTACTACCACGTTAGGTACTCGCCTAGGGAGTTTGTAAAACTTCTGTAGAAGTCCCCCCCCACCCCCTTACACACCGCAACAAGTTTTTGTATTTGATTGAAGTGACCCATATTATACAACTTATTTCAAGTCATATTAAACCCCTTAAATCATGTAAATATGCCCAGATATGTGGCTTAATGCATTGTTTTTTAGGTTTTTTAGCACTTAGGATGGGCATTTGTAGGGAATACCACGGTGAATTAAGGCTCATGTTGGAGAAAAACGGTACAGAGATTACGGACCTACACACCAAATCCTTGAAGAAGTATTGCTTACAAAACGTGGAGACGGCGTCGCGGGCATAAAGCGACGCCGTCGTGATCCATCTAGTGACGGCATCAGAGATTTGGCGATGGCATCAGGACGTGGCCGACTTAATGAGGATCTAGCATCATCTATGTAGCGATGACGTCAGGATTACAATGCGATGCCGTCACAGCGATATCTCTATATATACTAAATCGATTTTAGGGTTTTAAGTGTGTAACTTTATATAACTTTAGGGAGACGAACCATAGCTCTTGTAGCAGCTTCATAGGTCCCATATTTTAGGCCTCAAAAACCCTATTTTACTACCTTTGAACTCCATGTTTTTAATTCAAGTACGGTTATTATATCTTATAATCATCATATGTATATGTGTTGCATGATTGATTTATCTCTTTGCTTTCTTTATAACATGCGATGTTAAACCCTCCTTTGTATTTGCTTATGATTGTATGAAAATTATATTGTAGTTCCTTTTACAGTTGCTTCTTGATTGATGATTGTGCACATTAGGTTCTAGAAAACCAACTTTTGTCTATATCATTGTAGACACGTCTAGGGAAATGCAAGTGCTTAGAAAGGATACCATCGGGTAACAGTCTTCATACTACCTTTCCCCTTTATATGTTTGATCCATCTTAAGATATTTCACATGCATTTAATGTACTCTTAAGGGCCTTATAATAGTCTTCATACTACCTTACTTGTGTGTTGCCCTAACAGAACATTAAATAGACAGCGGGTTCGTGTAATCCGTTCATGACCTAGGAAATACTTACACATATCATCACAAGTGTGACGAGGCAACAAGATTAGGAGAAGCAATCTGATAAGTAGTGCATGATTAAGTAAATACATTTAATTATCATAAAGTTATCATCAGTAGATTAGATATAAATTAGTTTAGTTAATAGTTAAACAAACCAACCTCTCAAACCATAGATTTACTCGCTTTCATAAAATATAAAAATACAAAAATAATCTTCTCTCAACCCCTAGAATTTTGTTAGACCGTGATTAAGCCTTCCCAACCTATTCCCTTAGAGAACAATAACAACCCTCGAGTCTTGCCTATACTACTACATCGGTTAGGTACTCTGCCTAGGGAGTTGTAAAACTTCTTGTAGAAGTTCCTTATGAAAACCACATCAAGTTTTTAGCGCCGCTGCGTGGGGAATAGTTAGTTTTCTATCATAGTTTAACTTAGTTCTACTTGCTAGAATCCTTTCAAGTAAGACTTTAATTCCGCATATTAGCTTTCTCGTAGTCTATCTTTTCTTTGTATGTTTGTTCATGATTTTCATTGACTATTCCACTCTTCATTATGGAGAATGCAAATCCATCTAGTTCTACCTTTAATAGTGAGTTTCTTAATCCAAAGAAAAAGATAGAAATTAAGTCATGGCTTGAGGATAGTAGGATCGTTGACTTATTAGTCGGGTCGGATGAAATAGAATACTTTGATACTTTCCCCACCTTAGAGAAATTAGAATATCACGAGTGGCTCTTAAAATACCCCAAACCATCTTGGGTAAGGGCAAAGGTAAGAACCAAAAACTTAAATAACATTAAGATCTCTTGCATGATTAGTCACTTCTTTAAAAGACAGGCTTACATTGATCTAGAATCATCAATTAATGTTATGTATAAACAACATTACAAAGAGATCATGAATAAAGGGCTAGAGTCGAGACAAAAACCAACCAACCCTAGTAAGAACAACAACTTTATAGGAAGAGTTAGGGGTTTAGAAGTTTTCATAGGAAACTTCACATACGGATGTAATTTCATGATTTTGGAGGATACCACTAGCATTATAGATCACCACCTAGGAGAAGCAGTCTTTGGAAAACCATTTGCAAGAAAAACAAGTCTCATTTATGATCAGGAAGAGGGAACAGTTACATTAAAAAAAAAATGAGAAAATCACATTTAAGATGCCTTATAAGATGGAAGCATTTAACCATATAGACTTTAAGGATGTAAATACCGACTCCATACCACCCTTTGTCCTTGAGAATAACAATGACCGTGGGAAAACCTATTACTCAGATAGTCTAACTTTAGGACCCGAGTACAAAGAAGACGAAATTATAAGCAAGGAAATTCAACACCTAATGAAATTGGAAAGAGAGGCAAGGAAAAGCACAAAGGAGAAGTTACGTAAGGACGTGTGACTTCGAGTCTAGCTACAAGACTTGTAAATAAAGAAAAGTGCTTTTTGGGAGGCAACCCAATATTTACTTTTCCCGCACATTAGGAGTGTCTTGTGTTTTAATTCTTTATGTTTATTTTTATTATGTTTTGAATTATTTGGTATCATGCTTTGTTTTATTGTAACTTGACCTATTTGCAATCAAAGTTATTTGCAACAAAATAAGTGTAGGTGAAATATCCGGTTTTTAGAACTAATTCAAACATTTAAATAGATTGTTTAGATTAATCGCATCAGTTTCGAGTCAAATGATTGAAAAATTTATTAATACTCAGTTGTGTATGCAGCATTTTTGGTACAGGAAACAACTATAAAATGAGTGCAGGAATTTTCACATAAACAACAAATACGTTTTCAGAGAGTGTGGAGACGGCGTCACAACTACACCGACGCCACAACCCTTACACTTGTGATGGGTCAGGATATTCCGACGGCGTCAAACCACAATTACAAGAAACTCAAAAAATTTTAGTATTTTTGAAAATCTAACTTGTACAACTACTTAAGAAAGTTAAGTCTTTTAATAAACATCAAAACACTGAGTTTAACAATTCTCTCATCCTGTCTTTACTGTTTATAATAGAGTCCGAAACCCTAAACTCTTATTTGTAATATGATCCAGGGATTTACGCTTGGTGTAGTTTGTCTTTGTCTTGATTACAGGTATATTTACAAGAAAAGCTAGGAAGATCTAGTTTTTGTTTTCATTAGATGATTCTTGAGGACGATTAAAACCAGTTCTCGCATGTTTTTATCTTCACCATTATTAGAAAACTATGGAGTACTAGTTTCTTTTTACTTACTTTAAATTTCCATTATTCGTTTTCATGCAGTAACTTCTATAGAACATAGGGAATAATGTTCAACTTACGTCCCTAAGGGAGGAAATAAGCCATAAAACTAATCCTTTATTTGCATTTTGCTCTGTCCTTAAATGTTGGGTAATATATCAAAACATAGCATAAAAAGTAATTTTGACCTAAATTTAAATTTTTTTATGACACATTCCGACGAAAACCGAGTATTAATAGCGTCTCATGGATAGGAATGTGTATGACTAGCACAAAAAACCCTCAGTATTCCACCCCAAAAATGTAAGGTTCGCCTTTAGATCTATAGGGATTCGGGTATCCATTATTGATACCCAAGATAGTTTATACCTTTAGCTTTCTCGAGTTAAAGAGTGAGCAGTCATATGTGTCTATTCCGTCGTTACGGATGTGTACGTATGGTCTTTGTCGCCTTTTCTGGAGCATTGGTATCGGTATTAAACTATATGATTGTACTGGTAGTATATTAAATTCTAGAACTTGTTTTTGTAATGCATCCTGAGACCGCATAGTAAGTATTAGGATTTGCTAGATAAGAGGCACTAGGATTAACCCATGTTTTAAACCTGTAATTGTTATGATGGTCACATCGATCATATAACTATCCCACACCCTTGCCATGCACTCACCTTTAGTGCAGGATACCCCTAGTACAACCCTCCGAGCCTATCATTTTTCACGGCTCTCATAATTTTTTTTTGTTAAGCCGGACTATTAATGAAGAGCATTGTTAACCCTTAAACCAATTGTTACACCCAAATCGTCTTAGCCAGCCTGAATAGTACTCGCTTTTAGTACATTATTGTTTTAACCCATGTTAATTATTTGAGTACATGATTGCTAAGTTCCTTATCCTTGTAAATACAGTTTTGGGACGATTGGGATTCATGGTAGTATTTATTTTATGGAAGAATAGGGAAGAAAAGTTAAGTCAATACCCCCATATGTTTGTTAGATGATCTCCATGTTATTTTGATCCACCTCAAGACGGGTCATTAGTTAGATTGTAAATAATCAAGTATTTAAAAGTTCAAGTGTAGAGGTGTATCTAGAAAACCTCATGATGTATTATATGTTTAAGCAATGAGCAGGCAAAAGTGTACAAAATAAAATGTGTAGAAAAAAAAGTAAAAAATGTATACTGCCATTTGCTTTTTTATTGTTTATCCATAGAGCAAGCAAGAAAAGAAAAGATTAGATGTAAGAGTTGTGTAGATTTGTATATCTTCGTCGGTCCTTGGCTTACAACCAAACCAGCATGTATTCATAAAACTAATGATCTAACCCTCCACTCCAAATTTACCCAAGAGCCCCTCAGAATTTATCCAATCCGTTACCGTTCAGTATATGTTATCATTACACACACCTACAACCCTTTAAAAGACCTCTTAGATAGTAATGAATAATGCTTGCGCCTAGCGGTGGAGGTTTGATCCTTACACAAGCTTATGGTAATGTATATATCTATGACAGGTAATGAGTGTTTTTTTTCGTTTCCCTATAGTTGTTAAATTTTATTAATACACCTGAGAGAAAGAGAGAATCCCAAACACTTATGTGAGGTGCTAGTGTATGCTTTCCGTGCTTTTAATTACGAGGTCTAGAAGGTTGTGTTGTAAAATACTTTTAAAAAGTAGGTTAAATGACCCTCATATTGCTATTTTCTAGGTAGAAAAGCCCATTTACTTGAGGACAAGCAAATCCCAAGTGTAGGGGTATTTGATGAGGTGTCATTTTATACACTATTTTGGGGTCATTTAACCCCCTAAATCATGCAAATGTGCCCAGATTATGTGTTTAATCATTTGTTTTTAGGTTTTTAGCACTTGGATGGCAATATGTGAGTAAATACACAATGACTGGTGCTCATTTGGAGAATAAACCAACGAGATTACGGCCCTACACCAAATCCTTGAAAGAAGTCTTGCTATAGGGCGTGAAGACGGTGTCGCGGGCATAAAGCGACGCCGTCGTGATCCATCTAGTGACGGCATCAGAGAATTGACGATGGCATCAGGACGTGGCCGACTTAATGAGGATCTAGCATCATCTATGTAGCGATGACATCAGATTACAAAGCATGCCGGCAAAGTAAGGGGGGGGGGGGGGGGGGGATTGGGGGGGGGGGGGGGGGGGGGGGGGGGGGGGGGGGGGGCACGAGATGCGCTATATATTACAAACATCGATTTTAGGTTTTAAGGTTAACTTATATAACTTTTAGGAGACGAACCATAGTCTTTGTAGCAGCTTCAAAGGTCATTTTTAGGGCCTCAAACCCTATTGTACTACCTTGAATCCATGTTTTAATCAAGTAAGGTTATTTATCTTTAATTCATTTTAATATGTCTATTGTGTTGCAGATTTTGATTTATCTCTTTCATTCTATATAACCATGCGATGCTAAACCCTCCTTTGTATTTGCTTATGATTGCATGAAAGTCGGATTGTAGATCTTATTACTGTTGCTTCTTGTTGATGAATGTGCACGTTAGGCTTTAGAAAACCAGCTTTTGTCTGTATCACTGTAGACACGTCTAGGGAAACGCGAGTGCGTAGAAAGGATACCATCGGGTAACAGTCTTCATACTACCTTACCCCCTTATATGGTTGATCCCTCTTAAGGTATTTCACACGCATTTAATATACTCTTAGGGGCCTTGTAATAGTCTTCATACTACCTTACTTGTGCGTTGCCCTAACGGAATATTAAATAGACGGCGGGTTCGTGTAATCCGTTCATGACCTAGGAAATACTTACACATATCATCACAAGTGTGACAAGGCAACAGGATTAGGAGAAGCAATCTGATAAGTAGTGCATGATTAAGTAAATACATTCAATTATCATAAAGTTATCACCACTAGATTAGATATAAATTAGTTTAGTTAATAGTTAAACAAACCAACCTCTCAAACCATAGATTTACCTGCTTTCATAAAATATAAGAATACAAAAATAATCTTCTCTCAACCCCTAGAATTCTGTTAGACCGTGATCAAGCCTTTCCAACCTATTCCCCTAGAGAACGATAACAACCTCCTGAGTCTTGCCTATACTACTACTACAACGGTTAGGTACTCTGCCTAGGGAGTTGTAAAACTTCTTGTAGAAGTCCCTTACGACAACCGCATCATGAATAGAATTCTTTTAAAGGCTAGCCCTTTCAGGATGAGGTAAACAACCAAAAGCTACATTTTTGTTGCACGATGCTTAATGTATATCAAAAATATTTCTTAATACCATGTTATCGGATGATTGCTAGATGAAAGGATTATGTTTTAGATTACATCAAGCTACATAAGTCTTTTTTGTTTTTGTTGATACTTATGTTTTTGTTAGGTTATGATTGGTAGGTTACGGAATAAAAAGTTACTATAGGCCTTCTAAGATTTAAGACATTATAGAAAGTGGTTACATAATTATTAGAGCTTCATGTTTTCTCTTATTTTTGGTGAAGGCTTCATTGCGAGGCGTGGGGTTTATGAACCGTTCAAAGTAACTCATTTTGTTTTCTACACTTGTGAAAAACTCATTCTACTTTATTTAGTCTGGTTGAAGTCGTCATTATGCTTGATTAAATATGCTTTTTTCAAATGGAAAAACTTTAATGCCTTTTATGTTCTTCACTGGCCATCACCACCACCTCTAACCGTCACCACTGTCACTCATCACTAAAAGCATCTCTAGTGGGGATTATATGGCATGTCTATGGTGGCATGAAGCTTAGGTAGAGTTCATGTGCATAAACCTCCATTGATATTAATAGAAGAAAGAAAGAAACACAAGTTCGTGTGTATGAACTACATACAAAAATGAGTGAGTCCATCTACAATTTTAATCAATTATATAATTTTAAAACTATTATTTCTTAGATTTTTTTCCTTTTAATATGGAGAATGTGAGGAAAAAACCTTTATTTTTTTCTTAACTAGAAAACTTACAAAAGCTCGCTTTTTAGTTAAGGGGCTAATTAAGACACTAACGAGTTGTTTCTTAAAAGGTTAAATCCATGGATAGCCTATGAACTTTCTAAAAATTTCATAGTTATGTAACAAACTTTGTAAAATGTCATGATTACCCATGAAACTTTCAAATCCAATTAAATACCACCAATAACATCCAAAATTGGAAAGAGTTACCGGCTAAAATCGACACGTCAGCATTATAATTAAACTTTTTTCATTTCCAAGTCATTAATAGTCAACACTTTCACAAACATCATCCCTTCCCTTTTTTTCCTCTTGAATTTTCCACCTGAACCGTAACCCGACCCATAACCATGGCCATCCTCTAGAATACCAAAACCACCACCTCCTCATCCTCCTTGTCCGCCACCTCCATTTCCACCATCACCGGTCTTCTTAGACATTTTGGCACATACATGAATGTCTATTGAATATCCAATTCAAACTCTTACAATAGCGATACTCATCTCTAGTATGAGTTTGATTCCCAAAATGTGAGAAACATATTGTTCCAGATTCTGTTACTTGAACCTTTGCCTCATCACCAAATAAGACACTTACATCTACAACTTCTTTCATCTCCAAAAATAGACCTTTGTCACCACACATATGATTCCTAGCAGCCGTATCGAGACACCATTGTGTATCAACACCAACATCATCTTCATATGCCATTAGCGCCTCTTCTTCAACAAATTCTTCATACGCCATCATAACTATACCATCAACTTTCTCATCTTCTTCCATAACGAGGTTTGTATTCTCTTCTATTCTTTTCGGCAATCTACAATCTCTTGCATGGTGACCCGACTTGCCATAACTATAGCAATCATTTGCACCATCTTCCACGATCTTACTTCTCTTTAAGAGCCTAATATAAATATCTCTTCAAACCACTTAATTTAAGAAAGGGTTAAGTTCATGGATAGCCCATGAACTTTCTAAAAATTTCATAATTAGGTTACGAACTTTAAAAAATGTCATGATTACCCATGAAACTTGTTACGACTTATTGAAATAGGTAGTGTTACC
This sequence comes from Tanacetum coccineum, assembly GCA_026074375.1. Lineage (NCBI taxonomy): Eukaryota > Viridiplantae > Streptophyta > Magnoliopsida > Asterales > Asteraceae > Tanacetum > Tanacetum coccineum. The sequence continues at coordinate 18,450 of BQNB010060965.1, forward strand.
TGTTAAGTTCCACGTCAGCAATTTAGGCCACCTCTCACCAAATAAAAAAACATATAAGAAATCAACCACCCAAAGATCATAGGTGGCAATATTCAGTAATAACTCATGTAACCAAATGAATTATATATTGCAATATGTATTTTTTTTTAAAGCTCGAAAAGCTTGACAATAACCTGATTCGAGCTTATATAAGGTCGAGTTCAACTCGATAAAGATTTCGAGCTAATTTTTTAGGCTCGAGCTCCGGCTTTAATCTCAATAAATCTCGGCTTGAATGAGCTCGGGTCAAATTCGAGCTCAAGTTACTCAACAAAAGCTCGACTCATTTACACACCTAATCAGACTAGAAAGGGAATACATCCATTCTAAAACTAGGATAACAGGTAATGGTTGGGATACTTTAACAAGTTGCGCTAACTAGCTAGCCAAGCTTCTTCAAATTACAAATATATTTCTCAATTACAAATAAGTTTAATTCTCATTCATGGTCTTGTTGGTGGTAGGCTCTCTTGTTGCACCTATCTTTTTCCATATCTATCAAGTTCATAGTTATGTATTTTCAACACAAAGTGAAGTGGTCAAGCTGGTTCAAAATCAAGTGCCATTATTTCAAGTTCAAGGGTTAAGTTTAAATCAAGGGTTTGATTAGTTATAATATCATATCCAGACTTCAAGTTGGGCTATACATACTGGTTACAGATAGGGGTGAGCAAAAAAAAGCAAAGAAACCGAAACCGAACCGAAAACCAAAAAAACCGAACCAAAAAAACCGACCGAAACTAGAAACCGATGGTTCGGTTTTTACTTTTTCAAAAACCAAAAAATTTCGGTTCGGTTTCGATTTTCGTCCAAAATCCGAACCGCAAAAACCGAACCGAACCGAACCTATTTTATTATATAATATATAATTTATATAATATAAATAAATAATAAATCAATATTTTAAATTCATATTCATTTTGTGGGTAGAATTAAAATATATTTATCTTTTTGTTTATATGCGTGTTTGTCATGTACGTGTGTTTATTTGATAATGTGATCATATTATGTGTATATTCATTTGCATGTGTGTGTGTCTCATTTATATGTGTTTAATTGTAGAAATTTAGGATAAATATTATTAGGCACGGATTTACAAAAAAAAAGTAAAGAATAATAACCAATTTTCGACGAAAAACAAGCTTTTAAATATAAATTGACCACACCCGAATATAAACGGTTTAAAACCGAAAAACCGAAAAAACCGAACCGAAACTGATAATAAACCGATAAAACCGAACCGCCAAAAACCGAACGGTTTCGGTTTTTGGTTTTATAAAAACCGAATATTTTGGTTCGGTTTTGGTTTTAGCTAAAAACCGACCCAAACCGAACCGTGCACACCCCTAGTTACAGACAACAAAATACATCATAAAATACTCGATGATGAACAACAGACCAGGTTAGATCTAACCAAATAAACAACACTGAGGCAACAAAAACCACCAAGAGGTTGTTGGATTTCAACAGATCGGTTATACATAACTATATAAATACCACACAATATGGTTAACCCACTCGCGCCGCACCAAAACACAAAAACAACCTATGAAGCACCAACCGAAACCACCAAAACTAGGAAAAAAAGACATGTTTGTGGCAGTGTACGTAGTGTCGATATTATTTGTTGTGGCGACTAAGGGCTTAAGAGCGAATATTTAGAGAGAGATATGGTTGTGTGTCTTTAGGTTAGAGAGAGAAGTATATTTTTGTGTTTATGTGTGGTTAAAGAGGGTGTATGGACTGATTGCGTATATTAAAAAGCAAATAATATCTATTTAGAATTATTGTTCTTTTTTTTATTTTAAAGATACGATCAACGTCAATCTCATCATTCCCAATTAATATTAAATTGCAAGTTTTATTCATATCCTAATTGACAGTTAAGCTATCTACACAAATGTTTAAATGCATCAATTTTCTTTTTAAATGTTAATATTTTTACCATTGTTAGTTATTATTTAAATACACACAAAGGTTCTTTCATTTAATTTTTGGGAAAAATATTTCAATATAGATTTTGTATCAATACACAAAAGTAACACGACAATGAATATCTTTGCGTATTTACATGGACTATTATTTAAAAGCAAACACAAATAAAGTTTAAGTCAAAGATTTTCATACATATTAACTTTTTTCCATACGAGTGATTAAAAAAAACTACATGTATATTGAACACGGTGTGGTTCTGATTACTTAAATATAAAAACCAAAATTGAATCGTAATAAGAGGGTTTTTTCGGTTTCGGTTTCAGTTTCTTAGTTATTGTTGTTTACGGTTTCAGATTAAGCGGGTCGGCTCGATTTGATGGTTTTACTCAATTTTGAACACCTTCATCCATAAAGCTTAAACTTATATAAATCAAATTGTTATTTTGAATAACACAAAAAATATTTCTCACTTAAATATTTATTATCACAATGTTTAATGAAAACATTGTTACTAGTTAAAGAGTTGAAATATGTGACATCAAATTCTTGACGTTTGTAAATTTATTTTCACAAAAACGTAATAAATTAGAAAACATGATTCACCAAAAACTTTCATTTCAGGGTACCCGTCGCCGCAACAAGCGGTTACCCTACTAGTTTGTTATACAATCAACTTTGAATACGAATTACTAGATTAATAATTGTAGTATAGATTCACCCTTTGAACAATGATTCGGAGGCTTGGTAAAATGGAAAAGAAAAGTATCCATATTATTAGAGAGAAAAAGAGAGAAAAGAGAAGAGATAGAAAAAAGAAGAAGAAGGAGTGTTTGTGTATGTGTGTGGTTTAATAGAGAAAAAGGAACCACACACACACTCACACTTTACAATGTGAACTCCTACCCCTCCATGGAAGTATGGAGGGAGTATTTATAGTCCCGATATCGACTAGCTAAACTAACCCGACCCGACTATAAATGATAAATGTAATTCCGGATTAGTCACCATATTTTAGGGCTAACAATCTTCCCCCAATATGCGGACATACGGAATTACTTACAATGTTCCTATCAGGTACAAATACAACAGAAATAAAGTCTTCCAAAGCTGAAGTTGTCTTGTGAGTTCTCTTGGTCTTGAAACTTGTATTCCAGCTTGGATCTTCATTGTCTTTACTTGTACAGGAACCATTGTAGTATGCATGAACTGGATTAACTTCCCCCAATCCATGCAGCACACACTTGAAAAGCTTTCTTCATAGACTCCTTTTTGGCGAAGTTTCTGAATCAGCTTCCCCCCAAACCAACATCCCTATCTTAAGCAGATTCTGAAACATTGATGTAGCTTGAACAATCTTCTACTTGTCATCAAAGTGCACAGCGGAATTTTGTAGAAGTCAAACCACACCAACGACCACTGCTTCTTGTCATCAGGGCTTGGTGAATATTCGTTCAGGGGTGCATGCGAGAAATCAGCAACTGTTCTTCTCACGTTTGCATAATACTTCATAAACCATACTAAACATTTTAGGGCTAACAAACTTCCCCCTGGAAGTTGACATGGTAACATCAAGGTCAATTAAATCCCAGATGTACACATTTTCCCCCATGATGGTTGCGAACTCTCGGAAGCATCATTGTCGTGTACGTCCATATACTCGAGAAGTTCTAGTCATAAGCACAAATCTTGATAAACAAAAGAATCATTACCCTCTTGACTTCAGAAACCGTAGAGGAGATGAAGCAAGAATCAAGAACACTTGGTATAATCAAGACTTGTGAATAAATCATCGAAGAACTTTGAAGATTTTGCTTAGACTGTGAAGTATCTTTGTCTTGGAATAGCACAAAAATACCCGTGAGAAGTGCTGATTACATCTCAACCTTTAAACTCTCTGGCTAACTTACCAACCTCGTATTCTGTCGGCTATTGTTGTGATCACATGTGAAGTAAACCCGTTATACCCAACTTGAAACTGAAGTAAAATCCCCCAAATTTGTTACTTAATCTTGCACTATTGTTGATTGAAGAACGGTGCAGAAGAAAATCTCTAAGTACCTTATACTCCATCAAAAGTATAAGAAGTACAACACCTCTTGAAATTATCCACATCGACATCTGCGTGTGACACTGAGTACTACAACGTAACTCCTTTAAGTGATAGTTGTCCAGGTCTTCATCCAACCACCCCTTGACCGCTGGTAACTAGATAATTCAAGTCTCAATCATAGCTGTATACGTTCAAGCAAGTCATCAATCGATAGAAAATAGAAGAAAGTCTCGATGATGAAATAAGTAGACGCCTTCGTGAAATCCAACTTCAATCTCAAATAAGGGATTCCAAATCCACTTCGTAATCACATGTCATCTTAATCCAAATCTCTAGCCATTTTGTCATTTAAGTGAATCTTTTCAGGATCGTTTTGGGATTAAGTGTTGTTGTTTGTGTGGTGTGTTGTTATGGTTGATTGTGTTTTATGAGTCTTGATCTGAATTTGGTGTTTTTTATGCAATTACGTTTACGGATTTACACGTCTATGATTAAAACAGATAAATGAATTAACGGCTTTTACAAAATCAATAGAAAAAAACGTGAATAATTGATTCGGACTCAGCGGCCAATGATTTTAAATATGTCTCAAAACAATAATATTTTGGCTAGGGTTACAGCAGATTGTTTAACTAGGCTCACCAAACTGAAACGGGCCTCAAAATACATATGGGCCGTGAGCTAGAACAAAAACAAGTGTAACACAAATTCCAAAAAACTGAAAAATATTAATAAATCATAGTAAACAAGCTTTTTGGGCCTTAAGAAATCCTTAACCAGCTAAAGGGTGGTTACAGCGTGATCCGTCTCGTTTTTCTCTTCGATTTGAGAGGTCACGGGCCTGAAACGGACTTACGGATCAAAAGTTATGGCCGTTTTACTGAAACCCTTTTCTTCACACAAGATTTCTATTCAAAACGCAATGAATAAAAAAATTGGGCAGAGTAACGTTTAGTCAAAACGCAGTCGTGGTCTTCAAAACGCAACCTGTAATCAAAACGCAGTGAACCAAAACGCAACCAATGTCAAAACGCAATGAGTCAAAACGCAATGAGTCAAAACGCAATGAGTCAAAACGCAACAAGAAGGAAGTCAAAACGCAACAAGAAGAAATCAAAACGCAACATGAATTTTGCCAGAAAGTCAAAACGCAACGACGAAATATACGAGTTTTTCCACCTAAAATCGCCTAAAATCGCCCTTTTTGACCTTTTAACTTGATTTCTCTTGCACAATTAGCTACCTTATGCCTAGATCTTGCTTAATAACTAAAACATTCACACATCTAAGCACAATAATTCGGGTTTGATTTTTTTTATTGACTTCTTTTTTACCACGAATTTGATCTTGTTTAACCACAATAATCAGTAGATAAACAACACGGATTCCCCCTATGCTCTGATACCAATTGTAGTATAGATTCACCCTTTGAACAATGATCCGGAGGCTTGGTAAAATGGAAAAGAAAAGTATCCATATTATTAGAGAGAAAAAGAGAGAAAAGAGAAGAGATAGAAAAAAGAAGAAGAAGGAGTGTTTGTGTATGTGTGTGGTTTAATAGAGAAAAAGGAACCACACACACACTCACACTTTACAATGTGAACTCCTACCCCTCCATGGAAGTATGGAGGGAGTATTTATAGTCCCGATATCGACTAGCTAAACTAACCCGACCCGACTATAAATGATAAATGTAATTCCGGATTAGTCACCATATTTTAGGGCTAACAATAATACTTTTAAGCATTTAAATAGGATCTTCTGATCTCGATCCGATCTTACGATTTTGATCTTGCAAAAAAAAACGATCCATAGTTAGATTTCAATATAAACAACTTTGATAAATACGGTTCAAGAAAAGTGCAACTTGCATTATGAACAATCAAAAATTTATATTAACCTACTCATATCATTAAAACTTCTTTGATGCTAAGTTTTTTTCAAAGGCTTTTTGAAAGAAAAAAAAGTACATTAACATATTATAATTACGCATGTGGATGACACTGTCTTGACAAAAATTAATGCTAAACGACGTCCTTTTGTGTTGAATGATGCTGTTTGGATTGTTGAGTCACTTTTTCATTTTTGGGTTGTAACTGGGTCATTGGTTGTTATTTGCTAGTCGGTTCGTTACAAACTATGCACTGACGTATGAAGATACGGGTTGAAATGTATCATGTCATTTGCATTATTGTGTAAATGTTATTGTTCCATTTATTTTATGTCTTTAGCTTAACTAAAGTACTAATTATAATGATGTGAGACATGTTTGATTAGAGGAAGTGACGAGCAAGTGAGATGTGGTCATAATTGTTGATTTCTTTCACGAGTGCTATATGATATGCTTTGTATAGTTTGTGGTCATTATTTATAATTTTTAAAGTGCTTTAAGCTATTTTATAGTTGTGTAGAATAAGTGGTTTTTGATACTACCTACAACAACATTGTGTATTTTAAATTCACTTTTGTATGTCAATGTTATAACTTGTGAGATTTTAATATCTTGTAGTTTCTCCCTCAATATATGGCAAGATTTGTTCTCAATGATTCAATTAAAGGTATCTTATTTATATAAATTTAAGTAATATGCATTACCTGAGAGTGAGTAATAGTTATACTTTGTAATTGGGAGAATCTTCACTTTTTCTTCGAATTTCAATAACCCTAATTGTTGTCTTCCTCTATTTTTTCGAACAAGATTCTTAACCGGATTTTGTGGGGAGGGGAGGTCTCAACCATGGAGAAACAATCACTAAACACTGATTTTAATGGATGGACTTAAATTTTCGGCAACAACAATAACCCTAATTCAAAATCCATTGGTAACCCATATCAGAAGATTTGGAAAAAGTCGCAACTTCATTCTTCGTTACTAACATTCCTGCCTCCCTAGATGCGAAAGGATTGTGGAATGATTGTGTCTCATATGGTCGTCTGGTGGACGCATTCATCGCTAATGGTGCTAAGATAGAACGAAGTGGCTAGAAGAGACCGTAGGATGCTTGGAGTTATTTATGCTTTCTTTTCGTTCGATCACTATCCAACATATAGATTGGTAGTTATCATCTAGATGTTTTGGTAGCCCCTTTTCAAAGAACCAATATCACTATATCACCACATCACAATTAAAGTTAATGTGCCGATGAATGCTGGAAATCCTAAACAAAACCCTAACCCTAAACCTAACCCTAACCTTAACTTCACATCAATCAATCACACGAAACCTCAACCTGTTAAACCTTCCTTTGCATTGGTCATTTATAGAAAACCCAAACCAACTGGTGATTCTTCCTTATCCACTAACGTTCACACCCTTGTTCTTAATGATCATGACCTCATTCGCGTCGATGATTCCTCGACGGTTATTCTGATGAAATTAAAAGATATGGATTCCATGAGCAACATGTACATGATTTGTAGGAATGAAGGATTCATGGATTTGAAAAGACATCATTTTGATGGACTATGGATATGGATCCAATTCCCTACACCGTTATCCTGTTCTAAATTTCAAGAAAAATCTAGTTTGAAAAGGATATGCTCGTCAATCGAATCGGCATGCCGTGTTTCAAAGTTGATGAACGTATGATTTGGGTTGAGATCATCGGTTTACCTCTTTGTGCTTGGGGATTCAATGCATTTAAAAAAGTGGCTTGTATGTTTGGCAAATTCATATTCTTTGAAGCCGAAGAGTCCATTACTATGAGCTCGGGTAGAGTTTGTATCTCTACAAAATCCCATAATTTCATTTTTGAACGAGTTCAAGTCGATGTTCACGGGGTGATGTTTGAGGTTCACGTTCACGAATTAGGTTCATGGAGTATAAATATCACTGATGATTCTCTTGATACTTCATCTAGTTTTGATGTGAATGACATTGACATGGTCGCGGATTCTGTTAAAGAAAATTCATTAGATGACTTAAATGATCTACATTATAACCTTAACTAACTGGAAAAAAAGACATTAAAGATGAGGCAGTCACTAAGGATCCGGTATGTGATGACTAGTCACAATAGAACGTGGTAGAGGACGAGAACAATCCTACTCACTCTTCAAACGATGGCGTTTCATCAGATTTAAGTCACCCACCTAGGTTCGAGAATATGAAAAGGAGTTCATCCTACACTAGTAAGTGTTCCACTTTATTTGCTAGATATCGAAAAAAGGATATTAAAAGAGTTTTACTTATTAACGAACTAAATAGAATCATTAAAGTCAATAACTCGTTAGGTTATGATGTTAGAGGTTGTAAAAGATCTATGAACATAATGATTAATGGAATTGGAGTGCATATTGTGGATAAATGAATATCCTTTCCATTAATAGTTATGGAACGAAGAAAACGTGTAAACGTGTTTGCATCAAAAACTTGTGTTTTAAACACAATATTCATTTCCTTGGTGTTCAAGAAACTAAGATGACGTGTCTTGAATTGTTTAGGCTTAGATCTATGTGGGGTAATTTCAGTTTTGATTATTCTTGTAGTATGGCTCGTGGTAGATCAGGTGGTTTAATCTCTATACGGGATCCGAATAGTTTTGTGAAGGAACTATTTGGTGTGACAAGTTTTTATTATCGTGAAAGGGCAATGGAAAATTCGGTAGGGGATTGCTTCATGGTAAACATATACGTTCCTCAAGACTCTGCGGATAAATTAATACTTTGGAATAGATTGACATACTTCATGCATCGCCACAACGGTTCATTCATTTTATTCGGTGATTTGAATGTTGTCCGAAATAATCAAGAACGACTTGGCTCTATAGTTTCTCGTCTCGAAGTTGTTCACTTTAATTCGTTTATAGACTCTACAAGTTTAGTTGATCTCCCCATTGGAGCTCGTTTATACACATGGATGAATAAAGCAGACACTAAACTAAGCAAACTTGGTCGTTTCCTTATTTTTGAAGATGATTTGGAAGCTCTTCCGGATATCCGCATAACTACTCTTGATTGGTTATGGTCAGACCATAATCCTATTCTTCTTCATTTTATTAAATTAGACTTTGGCCTAATTCGTTTTAAACTCTACAACTTGTGGCTATCTCGAGACAGTTTTGACGATCTAATTAAGTCGGAATGGACTAAGTTGGAAGGAAATATCAATGGCAAAAGCCTTAAATGTCATGAGAAGTTTCGTTCTCTCAAAACTGAGATTAAACAATGGAATGTAAACGTCAAAGCTACGGATCAGACTCGAAAGCAGAAACATTGTCAGGTATTATAACTATTGAAAATAAAATAGAAGATGGAACCGAAACTCCTTTAGACAGAGATATGCGCATTAAACTTCTCCAAGAAGTAGATAAAATTGACAACTTTGATTCCATTGACTTAATTCAAAAGGTTCGAGTAAAGTGAGATATTGAAGGAGACGAGAACTCAATTTTTTCACTGATTGATAAATCTAAAAAAGATATCCCAAGCGATTATCGGAATTATGCATGAAGGTGTTTGGATTACGGACCCAATTCAGATTAAGGATGATTTCCTTAACTTTTTCAAAGAAAAAATTCAAGCCCATGATTCATAAGTGGTTTTTTATCATTTATCTCATTCAACTGGTCTTAGCTCTCCTGGTCGTGATGCCTTAGAGATGCATGTTTCTCTTGATAGAGATCAAGATTGCGGTTTGAGAATGTGGTAGTAGTAAAGCTATTGGTCTTGGAGGTTTTTCATTCGCCTTTATGAAGAAATATTGAGACATCATTAAAAAGGATATTTTTAAGGATGTTAGCTCGTTTTTTTGCGTCAAGCTCAATGCCTGAGGGAGCTAATTCCTCATTCTTATTCCAAAGGTTAGCAACCTAATCTTTATTAAAGATTTATGATCTATCTCGCTTATTGGCATTCACTATAAGATTATTGCTAAAACTTTGGATAATTGGCTTTCTAAAGTGATCAAAAAGATTATTAGCCACGAGAAATCACATTTATTCCAGGTCGTCAAATCCTTGATGGTCTGATCATTCTTAGTGAGGCCATTGATTGGTAAAAAAAGGAAGAAAGGGTTTTTTTAACCATGGTTTATGACACATTGCCTGACTAATCCATAGGGTTTGAGCCCACTACTACACATACTCAAAGCAGGTAAAGCCCTCCCTCTTCAGGAGGCTGGCGTAGCCACAAAAGGAAGAAAAAGTTACTAATCTTCAAAGTGGATTTCGAAAAATCATTTGATTCGGTAGTTAGAGGTACTTGGATTATGTCCTTGTTAGCCTTGATTTCGGTTCTAAATGGTGTTCATGTTCTTTTTTTTAAGTGACTTAATATTCTTTGTGCTGATAAAGAGTGCAATAGCAAACTCGGTAATGCATGCCTTAGCAGATGGTGATCGTGGAGTATAGTGTTAAATAGACATCCGTACTGTACGGGATTTGGTCTTAAAATACAAGATGATATGGTATGGAGAGGTGTGTGATGTAGAAGCAGACTCATCAGTCTCAAATGCCTTTGTATTCTCATCTTGAGGGGACATGATCATCTGTAGGTACAGCAGAAGGGTCGGCCGGAGCTAGGTGCTCCTTCTCCTCCCCGTCCTCCTCATCCTTCTCAACATCATCATCGTTGTCACCATCAGATGACTCATTATCATAATTGTCTCATCCGTCGTCGGGATGGTCAGCAGGATCCTCCACAGGGTCCTCCTTATCCTCTTCCGGATCGGAGTCAGCAATGTAGCCTGGTGATAGGGCTGTAGGTAAGGCATCAGCAGGTAGAGGCTGATCCTTCATTGGTCCCTCTATATCCTCATCAAAAGCTTACTGGAATCTCCATGGCTCAGAATTAATATAAACAGACGTGTAGGTAACCGTCGATAATGAAAACATAACTGCTTGCAACGAGCAAAACTTAACTTATATAAATATATTATATAAGGCTGGTATGGTAAATACGAGTATGCACTTATGGCATAAATGAATGATGGTAAGGTATCATATTCGATAGCTTAATGTTTAGGTAGCGCTTAGGACCTACGAGCTTATCGTACTACCTTGCCTAAAGAAATGTTCCCCTATTCATATACATAACCCTTATATAAATAATTGTAGAGTTGTGCGAAAGAATGCAAACTCATCTTTGTATATATACAATATACCCTCATAGTAATATACGTACTATAATATAAACACGTATATCAATTATGAATGCATCTAGTCCCACTAATGCAATCAACTAGTGTGTGTCCCATAAAAACCCTTTTTATGAATGCAATGTTTGAAAATGGTTATAGTCCAGCAAAAACATTTTGACCTGGTTCTCTATAACCTTGGCTCTTGATACCAATCTGTAACACCCCCAAATTGGGTCGCAGCGGAATAAGGGTCCGGGGCGTGTTACTTCAAGATCAATAGCACAAGATATATAAGAACGACACAAAAAGTCGTTTAAAATGATACATTGGATTTAATTGAAAGACTTAATACAAAAGCATATAGCTTTACTTGTTCATTGTTGAATATTACAAAAGTTGACAATACATTTCCCAAAATATGATGCACCTAAATCTTTAAGCGTGCAATCCAAAATGTAACCCAATGCATCCCTGGCATCCCATGCCTATTGATCTCCTGAAAACATTGCTTAAAACGTCAACAAAAATGTTGGTGAATTCATAGGTTTGATAAATCGTAATATGTAGGACCGCAAGACCTTTTGTGATAATGCAACACATGCAGAACCACAAAACTAGATTACATTTACACTAAGCTCATGAACACAGAACTCGACGATCTTGTCGCATAATATGCTACTCAGTTACTCAGCCCCGTGAATGATGTTCTAACCCGAAACATCTAAAATTCGACATGCTATAACGTTCGTTCTTAGGTGATAGCAAGTCACCCGAACGTGAGGTCGTTTCCCAAATAGAACTATTAAATAACAATTCGCGGCTCACATAATGTAATTCCCAACTACATCTAAGCAATGACAGTTCATGATAATGGGCTTAATTGGGTTATCGGTACTTAGGCAAACATGTAATCAATGCAAAATGTTTACTTGCGTCTAATTTGTAAAACAAAGCATGTTTCCACCCCAGATAATAGTAAATCAGTAAAACTTGTAAAAAGTGTGGGCTATTAACATCCACCTTGAGTTCAGATAATAAAAAATCGCAGATAAATGCGTCACGTAAAAATCGAATGCAACCTAAATTATCATAGTCGACATAATACCGAGTATCTTGAAATATAATCATATAGTTTTACACAGTCGTACTATCGTTCGGCTATCAAATTAAAGAGGTCATGACATGACGTTCGAGAGTTAGACACTTTAAATCGTAAATCCAACACATCGTCGAATAACGCCATCCGAAGAGGCCTCATTATGAAAACTCCCTAGTAATGATAGTAACGTATAACCACATAACATTCTATATAGCTCAATCACCAAACTAATGGTTTTGGAAAAATTGTGTTTAATAAAGTTAAAACCATTTATAATTACCTGTTTAGTAAAACTGCGTATCTTTCCGCGTTTTAAGAGCCCGATTCTTGCGTTTCTTATGTCCATCTTTTCGTATTAAGACGGGTTATGATATTTGACAATTTCATAAAATTTTTCCCCCTGATGAACCGTAACTTGTACTGTTCAATGGACAGACGTGTGTTTCTATAAAATTCGTATTTGTCGTCGTAAAACCCGTAAACGTCGTATTTTATTCGTTATAGCTCCGTTTTTAATGATTCTTTCGAGTACGGTTCTCCGTAATTAAAAGTTATATCATTATTTTTATGTTTTAAAAATATAAGTTGCTGTAATGAATAGTACTTTTATAAAAATAGTTTTATAAAAGTATTATCTCGTCGTAAAACGTAAATTTTTTTAAAAAAAAAAAAAACGTATCTTTTTGTTCGTTATAATCGGTTTTTTTCGAGTTTCTTAGTTGAATTAATTAGGTAACTGATTCTAGTTTAGTATGATTAATTTTGTTTAATATGTTTTGCATGTTTTATATTTATGGCAATTTTATAATTATGCAAAAATGATTTTCAAAAATTAATATGGACTAAAAGTTCATGGTGCTTATTGTGTGTATATTGATAAATACACTTTGCAAAAATCATGGACAATTTACGTAAATTTTGTAATTTTCTTGCGAATGTTCTATAATGTAGGGGTTTATTGGTTTCCGCAAGGGAACCCGCGACGGAACATGCAAGAATACACAAATTTTACTCAAACGGTTTTAACAGTATTTTAAGTATGTCGCAAATCATTACTAGGGTTTGATTATTTCCCTTAGAGAATTAACCTTATCCGTAGTAAGATCACTTATACTTAGAAATATTGTAAAAATGGCAACCCTAATTTTGAAAATGGCATGAAAATTTATAAAATTAAGGGGTTTATAGAAAGATTTTAAAACAAACAAAAATGGAAAGGTTTTAAAATTAGCTAGTGTCATAAGGTTGTATGCATGCTTTCTTATACACAATTTTGGTAACACTGTTTTTTTATCAAATTATACCCTTAAAATTAAGTCATTTGCCATCTAAGTATGGAATCACTTGAGTTTGTTTTTTACTCTAAGACAGTCTTAGGTGAATTACAAAACAAGGTAATATAACAAACGTATGGTCAGACCTGAGACTGTAAAATTACATATTTTGTATTGGACGACTTATATCGAGTATGGTTGGTCAGACCTTTGACCCGAGGCATATGATGAGGTGAAACATGCTACTTGACATTATAATTCTGGATTATATTGCCTTGTGCCCCATAATGGCTAAGAGTTGCACATGTTAGCAATTATCACCCGTTGATTACCTTTTGAGTTATACCATTTCTAGTAGATCAACTGTATTAATGGTATATTGTCAAGTTGGATCTTAGACTCTTACTAAAATTAATTGTTTATTTTTTAAAAACATGGGTAGTTAATTTTATAAGAGATAATTATCGAAAATACTAATATTTTTTGCACTTGATTGTTTTGTAGATGGCTGTTGCTAACCAAAACACAAACAATACGACTATCAGGTCGATTCTCCTGGCGAAGAAACTTACTTGTTCAAATTTCACATACTGGTATCGTAATCTTAAAATTGTTCTCAGGTATGAGAAAAAGATAAAGTTTGTGAAACAACCTATTGGACCTGCTCCTGATCCTGAAACTGCTAACTCTAACACTATTGACAAGTACTACGAGTTTATCAATCTTGAGCAAGAGGTTGCATGTCTTATGCTATCAAGTATGTCTCCAGACCTACAAAGGATTTTGGATAAATACAATGCATTTGAAATGATGAATGAACTGAAAACTATGTTCGAAGAGCAGGCTAAACAAAAACTGTTTGAAATAGTCAAAGCATTCCACGCTTGTAAACAAGAGGATGGTCAGTCAGTAAGCTCATATCTCTTGAAGATGAAGAGCTACCTGGACACTTTGGAACGCCTAGGCTATTGAATACTAAAAGAACTTGGTGTGAGTCTTATTTTAAATTCTCTCAACAAGGATTATGATCAATTCATTCAGAACTATAATATGCATAGCATAGGGAAGACGCTAGCTGAGTTACATGCTATGCTGAAACTCCATGAGAAAGGTATTCCAAAGAAGGCTGAAACCCCCGCTATGTTAGATGTACGGGAGGGTAAGATCCAGAAGGACAAGAAGAAACCGCAGGGGGCAAAGGGTAAGGGAAATGGAAAGAATAAGCTTGCTTATGCTCCCAAGGCCAAGATCCTACTGCCACCTAAGAGAGATCCGACAAAGGACTCTATCTGCCACCACTACAAAGAGGTTGGTCACTGGAGGAAGAATTGTCCGTCCTACCATGTTGAGTTGAAGAAGAGAAAGAATGCTAGCGTGGCTAGTACTTCAGGTATCTTCACTATAGAACTCTATGCTTTTCCTAATAAGACTTGGGTGTATGATACGGGTTGTGGTACTCTTATCTGTAATACTTCTCAAGGAAATAGAGAAAGCAGGAAATTGAAACATGGAGCTTTAAGTTTGTACATGGGAAATGGAATGCGTGCAGCCGTTGAAGCTATTAGAAGTTTTGATTTAATTCTTCCTAGTGGTTTAATAATTGTATTAGACAACTTTCATTTTGCACCTACTGTTACTAGGGGTGTTATTTCAATTTCTTGTTTGGTTAATAATGGTTATATTCATACATTTACGAATTATAGTATTTCTGGTTCAAAAGATAATGTGTTTTATTTTAATGCAATTCCACGTGATGGTATTTATGAAATAGATATGCATAATCTTTATCCAAATGTTAGTTCTATGTATAATATTAGCAATAAAAGAGCCAAACATGCGTTGGACTCTTATTAGCTATGGTATTGTCGTTTTGGACATATAAACAAGAAACGCATGGACATGCTTCAGCGTGATGGGCTCTTGCAACCCACTCACGATGAATCACATGAGAAATGAAAGTCTTGTATATCAGGGAAGATGGCACGGAAGCCTTTTCCACATCAAGTGGAAAGAGCTAAGGATCTATTAGGACTTATACACACTAATGTATGTGGCCCTTTTGGAACTGTGCCAAGAGAGGGTGCTAATTACTTCATCACCTATACAAATGATTTTAGCCGTTATGGTTTTGTTTACTTGATGAAACATAAACATGAGGTGTTTGAAACATTTAAGGTCTTTTAGAATTAAGTTGAAAATCAACTCGGTAAAAAGATAAAGGCTATTCGATCCGATCGAGGAGGAGAATACCTGGGTCATGAGTTTGTTAATCATATGAAAAGTTGTGGTATTATATCTCAACTAACTCTACCTTATACACCATAACATAACAGGGTGTCTGAGAGGAGGAATCATACTTTACTTGATATGGTTCAATCCACGATGAATCTAACAACTATGCCAAAATCCTTTTGGGGATGTGCTCTCGAGGCTGCTGCTCGCATTCTTAATATGGTTTCAACCAAGAAGATTGAAAGGATGCCTTATGAAATATGGCATGAGAAAGCTTCCAAGTTATCCTACTTAAGGGTTTGGGGTTGTGAGGCACTCGTGAAACGAGACATGCCTGACAAACTTGATTCCAGATCCATTAAGTGTATCTTTGTAGGTTACCCTAAGGAAATGATGGGTTACTACTTTTACTATCTACTCGAGAACAAGATTTTTGTTTCCTGAAGCACTGAGCTCTTTGAAAATAGTTTCATGGTACAAGAAGCGAGTGGGAGTCACGGACTTCTCCAAATAAGCGGGAGTGACAAAGGGCTTGAATTAATTCAAGAGGAAGATATACAACCTTTTAAAAATACTAGCAAGCACATAATGAGGTAGCACCTATCGAGGTCGAGCCCTAAAATGTTAGAGTTCCTATTCGTAGATCCGTAAGGATACCTCAAGTACCAGATAGATATGGATACTATGTTGATATTGAGGGGTATGAATTAGGGGATTTTAATGAACCTCCTAATTATAAAGCTGCATTAGCAGATCCTGAATGTGACAAATGGCTTGAAACTATGAATACGGAAAGGCAATCCATAAGAGATAACCAAGTCTGGTATTTGGTTGATCTTCTATCTAATGGTCGAACTGTTGGATGGAAATGGCTCTTCAAGATGAAGACCGACATAGATGGCAATGTACACACCTTTAAAGCTCGTCTTGTAGCAAAAGGCTTTACCCAAACCTATAGAGTACATTATAGGGAAACCTTCTCTCCTGTTGCAGACATTAGAGTTAAAAGGATTCTTTTAGCCATAGCCACATTCTATGACTATGAGATTTGGCAAATGGATGTCAAGACAACTTTTCTAACCGGAAGGGTTTGTGGATCCAAAACATCCCAACAAAGTATGCAAACTTCAATGTTCCATTTAAAGCAAGCATCGATAAGTTGGAATAAAAAGTTTGATGAGGAAATCAAAAAGATTGGTTTTACTTAAAATCCTGATGAGCCATGTGTATATCTCAAAGCTAGTGGGAGTAATGTTGCATTCCTAGTCTTGTATGTCGATGAAATATTACTCATAGAAAATAGCGTTACAATGCTGCAAGAAGTTAAATCTTAGATTTGTAAGTGTTTTTCTATGAAAGACTTAGGAGAAGCAGCATACATACTTGGAATCAAGATCATACGTGATAGATATAAGCAGTTGATTTCTCTTAGTCAAAGTGCTTATCTAGAGAAAATTCTAAAGAAATTTAGAATGGAAAATGATAACATCAAATATTTAATACTTTTTGGTGGCAAAATACCCCCTATATTACCTGCAAATGTTTCACTAACACTCAAAAATGAGATATTTTCTATCATTTTGTAGTTTTCAGGTAAAATGCAGGAAAGTGACAAGATACAAGGGAAAAAGGATTCAAAGTGTAAATATTTGAAGAATGTTACAACGCAACACAAAATATGGTTATGCCGTAACATATATTAAGAAAGTACAAAGATCAAGGACAACTTTACGGCATATCACCATATCTAGTTACGTCGTAAACATGAATTTGGAAGGAAATCTTACTATAGATAGAGTTACGGTGTAACACCCTAAATGGTTACGCCGTAACCATGAAGATCTACAATTATGGAAGGAAGATCACGTACTTATGGACAATATTTGAAGGTTACGACGTAACACCATATCTGGTTACGCCGTACAACTACTTAAATATGGAATGCCGTGTAAGAAGGTTACGGTGTAACACCTTTATCAGTTACGCCATAACAGGTTCGATACCTATAAATTAAGGCCTCATTCAAGCTATTCTGACATCACTTCATCTACAGCCAATTGGAGAGGTGACAAAGGCTTCCAACCTTCACAGAATTTCACCTGGAGTCCAAGGGAGATCACACTTTACTTACTTTTTGTATTTAATCGTTCAAATTACGAATCCTGTAAGAATTATAAGTTTTCAATATATGATTTCTTCTATCTCTTACTGTGTTTCTATTGAGAATCAATTAGCCCATCTAGGATATAATAAAAATGATTGATAACATGCAGCGGAATAATAAAGAACACAATCAAAATTATGAACAAGGTTTTTCATTGAACGATTTCCTTATTACCCCAACTATAACTTGGGGCTACTAACTACTACATAGACATCTATAATATGTCTATTACTAACTAACTACTAACTATGGTGTACACATATACCTTAACTATTTGACTCTCATCGGCCGACTATGCTATGGATGATCCAAACTAACATGCCTAGACCTCCTTTTATAGCACAAGGAGTCTAAGGCTTACATGGAAACTAATAAAGATAA